>CM076610.1:43035272-43140596 GCA_038502775.1 Hippodamia convergens
TAAACCCACAAGAAAATTTGGCCAAATGATCAGAACTACCATAGACAAAGTCGAAACTCTTTCACAAACAGCTATTTACAGTATACCTTAAGACTGATTTTTTTATATCAAATTGGCTGTTATACAAATCAATAATAAACCATCAGCCTGACGTTGCTGATAAAAAAAACGTTTATGATGCTAGAAACCGATCGAAGTAATAGTTATTTCTGTTTTTCAGTGTTGTAATAAGTTCATTACAGTACCGGTAAAATGGGGCAATTTTGAACCGCGCGGGGAAACTTTGAACAAAAAATTAATTTTGTTATACCGACTTATGGTGAAAAAATCATTAAATTTAGCGACATCTGGTTTTCACTACTTACATGCTCGCAAAATATATCTGCTACATCAACACATACATCATCCTAGCAACAGTATAGCAAAGGAATTTCAAATACTTCAACATATTTTGTTTGATTTATACTTTCAGAGAATGTTCTAAGTCGTCGTTTTCGGAGTAACTTTGAACGTGTTCAATGAAGCTCAAGGTTTAAAAACTAACTCGTTTTTTTTCTTGTAAAAAATGTTCCGCTCTTACAAAAGAAAAACATGTTGCAGGAAAAGATGCCACTTATAGTTCAGGTTCAGGAATCTCAGGGAAAGCTCCCGGTGAAATAAATTGAGAAAAAAAAATTTCTTCGCGTCAGTTTATACCGATTACCAAATTATTCACACCTCGGCAAGACCCCAAGGTAAACAGAAAAGGAAGGAGTCCTCTTAGTTAGTGCAAATCATCTTCGTTCATATCTGAGAAGTGGGACTAGATAGTTCAGCCCTATTTATTGTTTTCTAATACCTATTTTTGTATTATTACAAAATATTAGTTTAATTCAGTTTATACCAACTTTATTTTTCAGGAAAATTTCGGTTTTTTGATTCTTTTCTTGTGATAATGAATGCCTGATACTATTTCGAAAAAAAAAATTATTTTTAGTATATCATGTACATATTTCTATTCCACCTAATTTTTTTCAAGTATTTTAGTATTGAGGTGTTCAAAGAAACTCTCTCAGGGAGGTTGGATCGAAATCGCGTGGTTTCTTCATAGTCGTTCAAAGTGTCCACGATCGTAGGGTAACTTTGAACGCCCATAATTTAATTGAAAAAAAAAATGTTTTTGATCATTTTGAAATCTAATTTGTCAGCAGCAAGCTCTAACTGATGCCCAGGATATATATTTTTTTTAATTTTTCATTCGCTTCGTTACCGGAGATATATAGCTTTGAAAGAAAAAATCGTTCAAAGTTACCCCGTTTTACTGTACTAAAAGTAGTGCTGTAATGAAACTCATTACATCATTGTTTTCAGTTATATTTTTCGTTTTGTGGTTGTTAGTACTGACCTCAGATCCTCTCAATTTTCAAATCAAATCAATTCAAAGTCCGTAATCTATCAAATATCGTGAGTCACACCAACTGCCAAGATACAATAGAAAAGTCACTATTCTGAATTTTTATCTGAATTTCGAAAGTACTTCACAAACCTTGACTGAAACAGAGAAAATATCGTCTAATACTCGTTGCAGAAGGCAATTCCAACACTCATGCTTTCGAAAACTAGCTCTTTCGTCGCACATTTTCGAATTTCGCATTCTTGTTGGAATAGGAGCCCATCCTGCAACTTGTTTTAGAATATACTATTGTAATACAAAAAAGCGTTGAAACATTATTTGAAATTCCCCCCATTTTTACCACCCTGCCCATCTTTCGTTCTACAAATGTAAATATCTCATGAAAAGTGAAAGGTTATCATAGCTTTGGGTTAACTTATAAATAAATAAAACTGATGGGTGCGTTTCTGAATAATTCAAAGAAAAGGCATGCGAAAAGATATATAGCAGGTGTAATTGACCAAGCAACAGATTTTTTGAGTTTGGAAATGAATGTTCAAATTTCAGAATGAAAAGAAACTCAATGAAATGAACAATGCTCGAAAAATGGAACTTTTTTTCCAATTTGCTAGATTTTGCTACCTTTTTTTACCGAAATAAAATGAAAATCAATCAGAATTGAGCACAGCATTCGTATCGATTTTATTTTTTCATATTTCTTATAATAACATACAAAAAAATGGTTACATTCCATGGCGGTTTCCGATCTGAAAATGAAATCAAACAATAATTCACAACCATATAAATAAATACAAAAAAAATAATAGAAGATGAAAATTTCATATACTTCACTTCAAAGTTTAGTTCAGTTACGTTAGGGCCAAGGGTAGAAACTTATATGC
Source organism: Hippodamia convergens (assembly GCA_038502775.1). Classification (NCBI taxonomy): domain Eukaryota; kingdom Metazoa; phylum Arthropoda; class Insecta; order Coleoptera; family Coccinellidae; genus Hippodamia; species Hippodamia convergens. The sequence goes on from CM076610.1 coordinate 43,037,547, forward strand.
AATGAAAATATTTCGAAAATCCCCTCATATTAATTTTTTCATCATTCCCACTCGCTTTGTCATACCTCGAATTATTCCCGTTGATATTTTAGCGCAGGATCCGGAATTTTCTAATAACTCTCCATTAGCTCCGACTTTTTTCATGGGTGGAAGATAAATAAAACACCACGTACGCTGCGAATGGCGGGGGTGAGTGGGGCATATCAGAAGAACGAAATGTTCTCCCATCCAGGCCAGCTGTCAGCCGTCTATGGACCACGTGTTTTGCGTCATGGTCCTTCGACTTCTATAAATCATGCCCCAACTAAGGCCGCTTTTAATTAAAACTGAACCCGTCCATTTCGATATGAGAGAACAGAGAACTATCGCGATACACATGCTCCGTGACTGATTTCACTATTAGAGACCTTTTTTATATGAATTGCATTAGGCGGTGGGTATCCTTTCGAACCTTCGTCTGTGAGGTATCGTGGATAAAAATTGCATCCTATCGGATATATAGGTTACCAGTTCATCCTTACGGGATAATAAAGAAGTGTTTAATTCCAGCATGAGAGCTTTTATGATACGTGATTAGTTGAAAGTAGTTGTATCATTCGGAATGATGGAACCTGATTTTGTTCCTCTCTCGATTCCCTTCAGATCGCACTTTCAGTCCACACCATATTTGGTAAAAAATAATGTTTAATGTTTTCTAATTGATTATTTTACTTCTGATCCTATAAGTTTACAGAGTGCTCTTTTCAATATTTAAGAGAGACTGATTCTATTTAGAATTGAATCAAATGTAGAAGACTCTTCACAAAATTGTCAGGGGAGTTTCGAGAAGAAAAGGAATGGTTGTGATCAGGTTTTTAGTCTCACCACGTTCATTGAATAAGGGTACGATGAAAAGTTTAAAACAGTGACAGCAATCGTTGATTTATCCACTGAATGCGATACAGTATGTGAATATGGTTAATTCATGAACTTTATATAATGATATAAAATGTGAAAAAATGGTTCGACTATCAGAAAATGCTGCTGAATATTGTTGCCCTGTTTGGTTGATCAGTGTGAATGCAAAAAAAAATGATGCCAATCTACATTCTACGAGCATTATCACTGGTCCTGTCAGATCTTCACCTAATCCTTAGTTAACAGTCCCCTCAAATATTGTACCTCCCCATATTCGCAGAGGAGCAACAAATTTGAATTTTTGGAACACATTTGCTTCCTTTCCAAATTTTCATCAATATTAAACAAAGAGACAAGGACAATTGGCAATCTCAATGGAATGCATGCAATTTTTTCAAGAAAGGTCTAATTACTGATCCTTCTATTAAAGTTCCCGAATTTGATCTTTCCATGTTCTACTGGGGGTCTGTTAATCGTATTAGAACAGGTCATGGACGTTGTAACTGCATGCTTTTCGGATGTAATTCGATTGAGAGCCCTAGTATGAGTGTGGGGACGTAATAGAACATCTATAAATAGTTGTCCCATTTATAAATTTCAAGGTGGTTTCAAGGCTATACATGAACTAAACGAATACAATCATGAAATGGGTGGTTAATTCGAAAAAATTTAATTTTAAATAAATTATTGTTTTTTATGCTTTTCTCTATTTTCAGTTAAACACAGCACATCATTTCCAACAGAATTTTCTTTGAACAAGGGCCCTCAACCTCTTCGTTTCTGAGATACAGGTGGAAATTTAAGAAAAACATGTTGTTCAATTCATATTCAGTTGTTCATCGACGATTTACGATTTCTTTTACGAACTTTTTTATCAATTTGTTAATTTCAATTTGCGATGCCGAGAATAAGAAGACCTGACATAAGAAACCGCGTCACGGGAGGGCCCATGCATTGTGGGGGTTGACTGATTATTTGATTATAGGAACATAATTTCAGTTATTCAGGTATAGGACGTATATATACGGAAAGTTAGGGAAATACAATTGGATCTGGTAGGCTGTGTGGCAATCAGGACCTAGGCTTCTTCAAAATTTTTCGTGTTTGAAGATAACATTGGACTAATAATAATAATAACAATAATTTTAATAGTCGATTAGGGCAGACGAAGTTGCGCTGGCCTGCTATTAATAAATAATTAACTAATAATTCCATAAACATCGAGTATCATGTTCGGTTATCTATGTCAGTATCGGTTTCGGTGATCATTTGTGAAAGTGACATTTCAAGTTACGTCCTCTTTTTGCAGTTGATCTTTTGTGATAGATACTTATGTGTGTATATTGTAAGTCGTTGAAATGCAGTGGTGAATCTACTGGATTATGTTGTGCTAGAGGCAAAGTAAAATTGCCCTAATAAGTCCCACCACCAGATCCCTTACGTTCTTCATTTTCTGGGATAGGAAATGATTCCAAACACTTCTTGGCCAACATTCAAAAACTGCTTTCAGATCACATCGTTTGGCGCAACACATATTGTACAGGATAATTTCATGTCCACTTTCAAGATATTAAACCATAAAAGTTTATTATAATATTAAATTTTATATTGAACCTAGCTGACCCGGCAGACTTCGTACTGCCTCAATGGATAAATAAAAAAGCAGAATATTTCTATTCAACCAGATGAATACTATGTTTTGTCACAAATTAAATGTCACTATCACGAAGGATCACCGAAGTAAAGAAAGTTCTCGCGCACGTAGAAGTAACCGTCACTCACTAAGATAGAAAGATGAACTCTTTACCATAAGAGGAATGGATCGACATAAAGGAACGACCTATTTGTTGGTTGTCAAATTTCAAATAATATGCAGAAATTTAATTTGTGACAAAACAAAATATTCATCAATTTGAATAGAAATAATCCGATTTTTTATTATCAATTGAGCAGTACGAAGTCTGCCGGGTCAGATAGTAAAAATTTATATTTGAACGGGACTACCGACTCAGCTCTAATGATACACGACATAGTGAAACACTGCGCCATCTATCTCAAAAACGGTTGGAAGCACGAAAAAACTTTTGAAACAAAAAATGTAGAGAATTTATGCTCTACAATATTTATAATAAAAAAAATAGCGAAATTCTTATAGTAACTGAGATATTTCTGAAAAACTTGTGAAAAGTCCATTTTTTAACCTTTGACTCGAAGAATTTTATAGACTCCCTACAGTCGGTAGGATGTGATACAAGTTTTAAGATGTCAAAATGGAGGCTTTCACAAGTTTACAGCCAATTATCGAGAATTCCGAAATTTCAACTCTATTTTGACTGAAATGACTGGACTAATTCAATTTATAGAAGGAACAATGGAGAAGTAATACAATGAACGCTTCAACTCTAACGTCTAACGTAACGACGTTATCCCCCTTTTGCATAGGTCCAGTTGCGAGCGACACAGTGACACAGTATGTAGTAGAACAAATTCTGTCTCGACTGTCTTACACGTCATGAACACCCTGAATGCCTCGCCTCATTGGAAGTGGTACACTGTACCGCTTAAGTACAAAAGTGAGGCTCCTCTTACAAACTCAATTTCAAAACGTGTACTATCCAACACTATTTGAGGAGATTTATGGGTAAGATAACGTTAGCTGTCCCGTTTCATCCAACTATCCCATATTGAAAAAAAATTGACGGAATCTTCCACACCAAAATTTCCGCTGATGAAGACAACCCAAGCCCCAGGGATGGTTCCAATAGTCTCATCAACACTCGAAGTTCATAAACACAGGTTAGGGACATCATCCAAATTAACAACCCCCCATCGCCTCTTCTCGGCGTTAAACGGCAAATTACATCACGCTTCCGACTTGGGGCAGAGGATCCCCAGGTCCCGGATCTTGGGGCGTAACTTCGGCGGTTGACAGTGATCCATTAGGAGGTGTCGTAAGGGAAGAGGGGTCGGTGAGTCGGATCGCAGCGTTATCCTAGGTAAAGGTCCGACATGGGGGAGGGTTTGGCCGACGCACGGTCAGCGTAGAGACGATGCCCGCCGCCCCCGGGCTGCAGGCTAGACGGGGGCCAGACGGAGGGTCCAGGATTGCTGGGGAGGTTCTTTCTTGCGGGAATTGCGCGAATTGGGGCACCTGTGATGGTGATTTGCACCTCCTGAGCAAACATTGTAGAGTTGGAAATATTGGAAACGAAGGGACTGCAGGTAAAGAGTTAGAATTGTGACTGTTTTCGTGTTTGTAAGAAGTAAGGTTTGTCGGAGTCGGCTCCGAACATATACAGGGTGTCCCGCATAAGGTGGGAAACTTTTAAATGGGGGATAGAGAACACCTAGAGGATCACGAAAAACCACCATATGTAGTATCTAGGAGTTATAGATTCTGAATTACATAGTGTTTTTCAAAATTGAATGGAAATTGAAACCACTTTATTTCTGCGTGAAGTGTAAGATTCATTCATTCAAATCGCCTAATAATATCGGCACTATCAAGGTTGCCGAGGAATGTTTTTCTTTCTTGACAGTGACAAAAATTTTTGTATCAATCTCCAACATTCATCTCATAGCGAAGTGAATTTTGAATATTTATGGATGTTATCAATTGAATATACATTATTATTATTCAATTTATCCTAATAAGTCGCAGTCAATGGCAAAGTAGGAATAAATCGAAGGTGCCTACTCTAAGAAATAATATCAAATAAAATTATCTCTACAATCAGAGATCATTTAACCAACTGTAGTGGGCAAAATTGGTGATACTTGAACTACAACCGTGAGAGATAGAGGAAAATGAATGACACGTTACGGTGATCTTTTTTAGAGAAACGGATAATGCCATCAATTGCATTCATTCCTTAAATTGAAATTTGGGCAATGCAGTAGCCTACTTTGTGTTATCCCAAGAAGTTTCCTAGCTGAGCTATAACATAAAATTGTTTTTTTCTTATGGAAACAATAGGTTGAAATGGCTTAGAAAAAATCGCCTTTTTTCCATTTCAGAAATCGCTCAGTTATCATGAACAAATATAGTTTGTAAATTAAATTTGAATTATTGAGTATTAAGTAGGCTGAATCACAGAATAATATGTCTCTACTTACGGTGCCATTATTATTTTGCCATTGAATACTTGATTCAATTCTCCGTGGTTTGATCTCTGTTCAGAACAACTGACAATTATTAGAATTCGAAGTCATTATTGCCGGCATCATGGAAATGTTCGAAAACTACGAGAAAATATGATATATTATTTTGGTATAATGACTTCGAATTGAGAGTTGTTCTGAACAGAGATCAAACTATGGAGAATTGAATCAAGTATTCAATCTCGAAATAATGATGACACCATGCGAAGAGACATATTATTCTGTGATTCAGCCTATTTAATACTCAATAATTCAAATTTAACATACAAACTATATTTGTTCATGATAACTGAATCAATCTGAGGGCAATGTATGATGTATGATATATGTATTTCTGAAACGGGAAAAAATGGCGATTCTTTCCGAGCCATTTCAAACCATTGTTTCCATAAGAAAAAACACAACTTCATGTTATATCTCAGCAAGAAAAGAAAAAACAAAGGCTACGGGATTGCTATGAAAAAAGTGCCTGCAATGTTTTCATTTCAACATTCTAGCACAAACAGAAGAAAATAGAGGAATGCAGTTGATGGCATTATCAGTTTCTCTAAAAAAGACGTAAGGTGTCATTCATTTTCTTCTATCTCTCACGGTAAAAAAGTTGTAGTTCAAGTATCACCAATTTTGCCCACCCTGTACAATATTTGATTGATAAAATTCATTAAGATTCTAGAATAGAATGTTGCATATCGACATAAGAGAAAAAATTTCTTATTACTGTCAAGAAAAAAAATCAATCCTCCGTAACCTTGATAGTGCCATGCAATTTTATTTTGCGAATTAAATAAATGAATCAAATATCGAAGAAATCATGAAATTCATTATACGGAGTGATTTTCACGAACCTTTTGAAACTGTCCGAATTTATGTGATGCGGTGCGGAAAATCAAATATTTGATTGCAGTTTTCTGGAATCTCATGCAAGCTATCTCCATTTCAAATTTCAAAGAAATCGGCGATTCCGTTCAGGAGATACAGTGGTTTTATTTTCAATTCAATTTTGAAAAACACCCTGTAAAACAGAATCTATAACTTCTAGATACTACATAGGGGGGTTTTCCGTGAGGCTCTAGGTGTTCTTTAGAGGCTATTTCTTCTAGATAAGGTGTTATATTCTTGACATTTGAATTATAGCAATTAGTACGTTACTGGATTGCTATGAAAAAAGTGTCTGTATAATGTTTTCATTTCAACATCCTAGCACAAAACAGAAACGGAGATAATTACCAAAGTTGAAATCGTGCAAATTTCAATTTTGTCCTTAACTTGAAAACAAAAGAAGATAGAGGAATGCAATTGATGGCATTATCAGTATCACTAAAAAAGACGACCGTAACGTGTCATTCATTCATTTTCCTCTATCTCTTTCGCGTAAAATATTGTTTTCAGGTATCACAAATTTTGCCCACAATCTAAAATCGTATTCAGTTTTAGTACTTGAGATTGGTAGGTGAACTGTTTACCGGAAATCCAGAATTTCTTCGAAAGAAGTATCCAATTAACATTTTTTCGTCGCAATCAAGAATCTACAAAATCATTCATGCAATATTAATGAACAAACAAACTCGAGCCTTCTCTGTTTCAGCTACCATCTGTTCTTTCTTCACAAGCCCCACGAAATAAATCATACCAATTTCAAGGCCATCAAATTTCCACTGAACCTTCGCTGAACAAACCAAAGCGAGAAATTCGGTTAGTTTTGCAATAACCCCCCACAAAATGAAACACAACAATACTTGATTTAATAAATATGAGTTCAAAATGCGTAAATGTATTTTATTATTATGCGAATACCTCTCACCCTCCTCACCAAGTGCTCCGAAGGATTTGCTGGTGCCGGTACTGGGTGTACGTGGGGTAAAAATAGATCGGAGAGGATTACAAAGTAGTTGGGTCGAAAATAAAACGAACGCACGGTGGAATGCGAGTAACCCAAATATAGAGCGGAAAGATGCGTCTGGTGATGTGGTTGCGACCCCCCATGGACGCTGTTGAAGGAACGACTGAAATAGATACCTGGAGCAACAGGAATAGTAGAAGGCAGACTTGTTCGTCGAGAAATTTGACAATATATGCCGAATTTCTTGCGATGAGAGGTGGATAATTTGAGGTTTAGCTACTGAAACTGTGAATCATTGAGACGGTTGCAGAGATATTATGATATATCTTTTCCTTGAAATTCAATGAATGATCGATTTCAACATTTTGATTCCTGGTCTGAATGTAGTGTTGTTTTCTCTTCGAATTTCAAAGCTGATCTACAAATTAACGTCTGAAGTTGAAAAACTATAGAAATAATATTCTGCTATACCAGCTGATATAGGCCCTGGGGTACTCAGGTAGCAACACTATTTAATACAGAATCCCTGACCTTTCTGTACTACTTCTGACTTTGCGTCTGTACTACACAGTAGGTGTCATGGCATATACTGTGATCTGCTTTACATAGTCGCTGCACAGTCCGCTTTTGCATATTTTACGGGGTTTCATTTGTAGATTGTAAACTTTTCTGACTTATGCAAATAAAATTTGTTTGTATTGTATTGTATTGTTTCATCGGCTGGTGAGCTCTGTTCGGCGCATGTGCCAAATAAACTGCTCCAAATGAGTTAGGGATATTGACTTACATTGCAAAAAAATATAGTTTAAATGAGATTTTGTGATAAAATTTCATAATAATGATTTCAAGTTGCAGGATATAAAATTAATTTTAGCCTGTAGGTCTGCAGCGTATACAGGGTGGTTAAGAAAAATCGAGTAAAATAACGAAATTTTATTCCCAGAGAATTTAGCATTTTGAGACTAACAATACAATGTATGACCTCTACGAGCATCAATAACAGCTTGACATCTTCTCTGCATACTACAGACGAGATTGTTGAACATTTCTTGAGGAATTTGGTTCCATAAACGGGGCAGAAGTTCTCTCAGATCATTTAAGGATTCTGGGGTAGGTTGATGATTATCTAATCTTCTTTGGAGCATATCCCATGCATGTTTTATGCAATTCAAATCTGGTGAGTGCGGAGGTATTGGTAAATATGGAATACCAAGCTTCTTGCGCGAATTCTTAACTATGGCTGCACGGTGCGGTCTAGTGTTATCGTCTATAAATTGAAAAGGAAGTCTTATACACTTGCTGGACTTAAAGTGGAGAATTCCATAATTAACAAACAGAAGATTGCGACAAACATTCTAGGAAAAAATTACATGGACAATACGCAAATTAATGCAACACAAAAAATTACGTTGTCAACTGGGGTCAATATCACTAATTGCTCAAGTTTATAATTTTCGCATTCACGTGTTGAAGTTACCTAATTAATATGTTTATTGATATTCATTCTATGTAGTACATCCAATTTTAAGATATATATGTACAGAGTTATTCACGAATATGGCTCTATAGAATATTTTAAGCAAAGGGGCAAGATTAGGGATTGAAATTCTAAAGGTGAGCTTTAAGTAAGAAGAAGACTTCTCGTATATTTTTTGAAGGTTCTAGGACTCCTGGTTTTTCCGGAAATGACATCAACTTTTGTTTTTTCAAATGGGAAGACCTATTTTTTATTGCATAAATAGATTCTTCATTGAATTCTGAGTCTTTTTGATTCCAAAACTTTGAATTTTCTCGAGAAAATTCTCTTTAAATGAGGAAATACGAAAAAAAATCTCAAAATTGAACTCTGTTGGAATACTGACAACTTCGAGGTTTTTTCATTAAAAATTATCATTTTTGAGAATCTCCGAGAAGAAAGGCTGATGCTTCTTTTCCGATAGCGTGCTTTTCAGAGTATGATACAGGAGGTCACAAATTCTTTGTCAAATAGAAGTGACGAAACATCAAAAAATCGTTTTTTTTTAATTGAAACCTCTTTTTTTCGAAGCATTTTCGAAATCTTCGTCAAAAAATAATAGGAGCTTACGTCCAAAACGTTCATCCCAAAATGAATATTTTTCGAGATATCAATGAAAACGATTTTGTCTTCAATTTTCAATCATCATCCGAATGTGTTTTTCTACTGGAAAATAATCAGCGGTCAAGTGAAATTTTTGTTGAGACGAGTTAAGTCCTTGAATTATCATCTGTAATGCGAGAGCAACAATTGGTTCAGAGTTCTAGATGTGAGTATTAGTGAAGTCAACGTGAAAAATTCTCAGGAATATCTCCTGAATATCCCGAAAAATATTCATTTTGGGATAAAAGTCTTGGACGTATGCTCCTATTATTTTTTGACAAGATTTCGACAATGCTTCAAAAAAAATGGGGTTCCAATTCAAAAAAAACAATTTTTTGATGTTTCCCCTTTCGTAAGTGACGTTTAAGGGAGAATTAAGGGGGGCATTAAATTTTTAATGGACGTTCCTGCAACTCAAGGTAAGTCTTACAATGATTTTGTATTTTTCACAATTAATAGCGAAATTTACGTTTCATCAACAGCTGCGAAATATTTCACTTTTCGTAGCCAGTTGCGAAAAGTAAAATGTTTCAAAACGTCGATGAGTTTTGAAAAGTGTCACTTTATTTGTCAAAATTAGAATAGTTATGATACAAGTGCAGAAGGCATTGATATCTTACACGAGTTCAAAAATGAACGAGTGTGTTAGAATGAGCTTCTGTACGAGTATCATACATTATTTTCTCTAATTCGCTGAATTTTTATCGAAATTGATGAAATATTGCCGTAAATATCGTTTAGTAATTTTTGCTTTGAAAAGTATTGATTGGCAGAAACTGTTTTGTATCTCATGAAATTTGACAGATGTTAAATAAATTCGTGACAGGAGGACAACATGTCATCAATAAATATTACTGAAAACAGTGTTGGAATGAAATTAGAATGAAATATTCTAACATTGTTTTGTTCTACGGGTGTGGCGGAATGAACGGATTTGACAGATGATTAGAGGAACATTCTATTAGTATGATTCCCTAAATAATACAAACTTTCATAAAAAAAAATCGAAATACGTGAGCAGAATAAATGGAGGACAACAAACGAGGACGATGAAGGAAAGTGTACTATGCAATAAAAATATCCCGACACAGGGATGGGGTTGTTAATGATGAAATCCACCACAATACCGCAATCCTCCTTCAAGATTCAAAACCCGACAGAGGGAGCCTGACGTGCGAAGGTATCTTCGATTCCCCGATCGCAAAAGGGGTTATGAGCGATTAACAAGACACGAGCGACAACAGAGCGGTTAATTGGCTGAATTGAGAGGGGTCAAAATCACGGCAGTGTCAATTTGGGCATGGGGGACCTACCCTAACCCGCTACTTCTTCGAGCGGGCCGCCCACGCTCTCCTCTGTGCTCCTTGGCACGCGACCATCGCAGGTGGCATTGCATCGCTCCCCTACTTTTCAATAACCTCACATAATGCATGCCGCCGCACTCTGTGGGCGATTGTTCCGTTTTTTTATGGTCAAGGTGAACGCCCCGCGGGCCTCTTGCGGCATCCCGAAACAGGGGTGAACAACCCTAAACAACCCCCAACGGTGGAAGTTTGGAGGAGATAACGATAAATAAGTGCGCATAAACGCTGTCAAGGTCACAGGATTTTTTTTAATCGAGTTACTTACGACGTTCTAGTAACGAGTTCATGAAAGTACAGTTATATTTTTCGTTTTGTGGTTGTCAACACTGACTGCCAAATTTCAACACACGTCAATTCAAAATCTGTCAAGTTTCGTAACAGTCACACCAACTGCCAAGATACAATACGAAAGTCACCAGGATATATAATCGGAATTTCGACATAATTTCACGAAAATTGACTGAAATAGACAAAATATCGTCTAATACTCCATGGCTGCGTTCACAAACTTACTCAGAGAGTAGAGTATGGCCATATGATCACAAATATACTTCGGTCTTTACTCCCCACACTCGTCGTTCATCGTTCATAATCTTGCTCTGACAAATGTCATTCAAACTAGTGAACATAGGTATAGGTTATGAATAATACTTTTGTATATACATTTTTTATATATCATTTTAATATTAAATTGTTGTTATCGTGAATGAATAATAGAAGTTTAATGAAAAAATTCTCTCTAGTCGGACATTTTTAGTCGTTTCTTCGAAGTATAGTCCATTTTTCTTTTATTTTAAAAGCAGAGCACAAACGTGTTTTTTGATGATTGTGAGGGAATTGATAAAGGTTCTCAGGACGTTGAAATACTTCTAATGAGACAGAAACAATGAAAAAGCATATTATTGTCTGTAATCCTTTCTTGAAGCAGAAAATTAAAAATGTTATAACATGTTTTGTTGTTTTTATTGACTCTACGCCAGAAAAAATTAAATACTTTGTAAAAAGAAATACAAGTTTTATTCAAGGAAGTTAAAAAATATTGTATAAAAGATGAAGGAAAATATGAATGAACCTTGACAGATGTTAACTCTTGAATATAACAAAATATCAATGTAGATTTCAAATCAGGTACAAAAAACAGTTATTGTGGGATTTTTTATGTCTCGATTTATTCGAACTTGAACGGACCACTCTAGGTTCTGCAATACAGAGAAAAAACTCTTGTCGAAACTCCATAATCTCCTATTTAGTTTGAGTTTACTTTGAGCTTCGTTTAATTCACTGCTAGCAATTTCATCAAATTTATTAATCATAAAATTAATTCTTTCCTATATTGCTTTATTTCACAGTTGTTTCACGAGGAAAATTTATTGTTTCGTATTTCTTTTTTCAATTGAAACAAAATTAGAAATAATTACTTATTCGAATAATATTCAAGTTTCAAGAAATCTGCTGGAGCAGCCTATGCAGAGCTTACTCAGAGGAAGTTTTATGAACGCTTCAGAGTAAGGAGAGCTTACTCTGAGTAAGTTCATGAACGCGAACCCATGCAGAAAGCAATTCGAACACTATTGCGTTCGAAACTCGCTCCTTCGTCGCTCGTTTTCGAAGTTCGCATTCGTGTTGGATTATGAGCCCATTCAACATCTTTTTCTAGAATAAACTATTATGATACAAGTGTAGAAGGCATTGATATTCTCACACGAGCTCAAAATTATATATTGACCGATTCCCCTCCTCAAAATGGTATACATTCCCAATTCTACCAACCTGCTAGATTCATATTTCCTATTCCTACTCTTGCTGATAACTTAAGGATAAGGAGAACCAGTTACATTACAATTGAAAACCTTCCGAAATATGGTCATATATATCAAACTTAACAAGAAACTATTGCAATTTAAGATATCCAAGTACTAATTATTAGGTTTTTATGCCTTATTGTAATTCAACCTTGAGTATATCAAAAGCTCGAAGTTGGGCAGTTCCATACATATGTCAAAACTGGAATATTCATGAATTAATTCATGAATAAATTAATTTAAATGATGCAAGTTGTGCTTTTGGAACTTACGACATTTTTTTGCTTAATCAATGTAATTTCGTGAAGAGAATTTACCTGAATACAGCAAGATGCGTGGAATATTCAACTATTCGGGTAAAAATATATGTACATTTCAAGGTTATTCGTGAAAAATGCACGATTCTAACCTGTGCTGACAAATTTTCAAGACTTTTCGGTCATGACATACTTCAATATCATCTTCGTATGAATTACCTGTGTGGAATGAATTAATTTTCATGAAATTAACGTAAAACCGAACTGGTAAAAAAAATGGTGGAATCGCTTGAAGCATGCTTTTACTTTGAAAGAAGCTGAAGGAATCAAAGGTAGAAAACCATACATACTTGGCAATGTTTTTAATGAACATTGATAGTCTCCTTAAACTTTCTATTTGATGACAGATTTGATATTTGCGAGGCTCATAACTTTTGATAAGGAGAGACATGTGCTCTTATAGATCCTTTAGTTTCTCTGAGATGAGAGATAAGCCTTATTCCATAAAAAATTGATAAAAAAATTCTAATTTTCAACAAAAAAGTCAATATGTCATAGAAAAGGAAATAACTAGATAACATTTTTTCTCTATTTCTGTATCGTAATGAGTTCATTACAGTAGTAAAAGTAGTAGTGCTGTAATGAATTCATTACAGCATTTTCTAGTAATATTTTTCGTTTTTTTGGTTGTCAGTACTGACCTTCGATCCTATCAATTTCAAATCAAATCAATTCAAATTACGTAATCTGTCAAATTTCGTAAGTCACACCAACTGCCAAAATACAATATAAAAGTCACTAATCTGAATTTTTATTCGAAAATCGAGAGTATTTCAGGAAACTTGACTGAAATAGAGAAAATATCGTCTAAAACTCGTGGCAGAAGACAATTCCAACACTCATGCTTTCGTGTTGGAATAGGAGCCATTCTGCAACTTACTTTAGAATATACTATTCCGGATTCTAGGACAAAATAAACAATTATGGTAAATGATCTCAGATGCATGATTTTATCGATTGTTAGAGACTTTATATCGAGAAATCACGTATTTGAGATACAATGAGTAACTCCAAAATGGCAAATAATCATCAAATAGCTTTCAACTTACTTCAAACAGTTGGTCCCTTGAATTTCTGGAATAATTATGGAACGTAATGATCACAAAGAATTAAATAGAAAATGTGAGTAGAATTTTGTGTTCTTAGAAGATTCCACACATTAACTTATTTCTCCCTTATGTGTCAAATTCTTTCATTTTGCCACAGAACAAAATCGTGCGAGAATATTTCATTCAGCACAGTTTTCATGGAAATATTAATTGATTACATGTTGGCTCCTGCCACAGAGATATAACTTTTTCTTTTCATTAGGGAAGGTTAATAAAAATGTTGTGATATGATCAGGAAAATGAAAGCATCGATTCAAAATAAAAATAATCAATCTCAAGATTAACTACCAAAATCAGCTCAATTAATGGCATTAAGAGACCGAATAATAATGTACGAACGCTAAAATAAATATCTGTCAGTGCCTTCTACGCGAATAATCTCAGACGAACGGCTGTAGGTGTTGAGATAAATCATGCCTCATATCAAAGCCAGAGAACTTGATCGCGATGTCATTATCAGAGATTGCAGAAGCGCAAACACAACAATCGCGCCGATTAAAGTAACCGTGGCTGGTTTAATTTAGGAAATAGATTGTTAAATTTAACAGAGTTGAACTTGCATCCGACCGAGTACTTCCTCTGGAAAAGTATTCTCATCAAATAAATTTTATAATACGTTCTAAATGCAAAAATTGCGCCTTGTCAGCTGTGGTGCATCGGACCGCTCTCAATCTTCGATATTAGAGATGGGACAACCAGTAGAGAACGAACGGTGGCTGCAGTAGAAAGTTCTGAAGCAACAAAAGTAAAAAAAACATAAAAATATACTATTGAATCGGAAACCACCTCTTTTTTTCGGTTTAAAATCGTTTCACTCAGATTTCATGGTGATATTTCATTATTATAAGTTGGTACTTACAACTCTCCGGTAGCGAATTTTTCTATTAACTGTCAAATCAGTGATACAGAGAAAGATAGCACTGAAGATAACGCATTCTGCATTGAGTATTAGATGATAATTTCCTTATTTCAGTCAAGTTTTGTGAAATACTCTCGAAATTCAAATAAAAAATTCAGATTAGTGACTCTTGTATTGTATCTTGGCAGTTGGTGTGACTTACGTAATCTGAATTGATTTGATTTGAAAATTGATAGGATCTGAGGTCAGCATTGAACAAACACAAAACCAAAATATAACTGAAAACAATGGGTAATGAATACATTACAGCATAGTTTTAGTACTGTAATGAACTTATTACGATACTGAAATAGAGAAATATTCTATGACTTTTGGAGGGTTGCCAATTTAATAAAAATCCAGAAAACAATGAAATTTGCTAGTAACAAAGCATAATTCTTTGAACTTAGCCTGACATCCTCCTATTCAGAGTGGAAAGGCAGAGCCTTTGATCAAGGACCTAGGAAAGTGGTGCGTTACTTTTTCTGGACGCTTTGAACACATGGAACCGGATGTTTGCTGTAAAATACCCAGCAAATATACTTGAATAATACATCCAAACATTAACCCCAACAAAGCAAGAAGATCTGCTAGTCGAAAAATATACTTTCTCTTCATTTGGTTCTATGGCCAAGGCAACCGTCATTTTATCGTTTTTTGAACAAGAGGGATCTTTATGTTTCGAGTAGTAGGTTTTATTGTAGTTTCTATCTGATGGTTTGACGAATGGGGGATGATTGACATTTTCCTTTGATGATGACCAGTACCCGCATGTTACGTGCCTTCATATCAGCTATTAAATCGTTAACCGATAATGATAACAGATGTGCTTTTTGTTAATGGAAAACGTCTTTCAATGAAAGGCTTGGGTGTTTTCGATAACCGAACAGTAACAAGATAAAAATCTCTGGAATAACCCGTAAAACAAGTGAAACACCGATTTGATATGCCGTTTTTCTCCCTCTGGGTTAATTAGTGACAAAAATTTTGCTGATGCGGCTAAAAGTTTCTGGTGGATGCGCCAGAATGATCGATGATGATAAATTTTAGATATAATAGTTTAATTCTGAAACAAGTTGCAGAATGAGTTCATATTCCAACACGAATTCGAAATTCGAAAAGCATGAGTGTTAGAATTGCCTTCTGCAAATTGAGAGGATCTGAGGTCAGTACTGACAACCACAAAACGAAAAATGTAACTGAAAACAATGCTGTAATGAGTTTCATTACAGCACTTCTTTTAGAACTGTAATGAACTCATTACGACACTGAAATAGACAAATGATAGTTAAGTACATTTTAAGATGAAATGCGAAAGGTGATAGAAAATGATGAAGAATGAAATCGATTAAACTTCGTCCCTATATTTTCCAAGTTTAGCTTTTTGAATTTTTCCTGAAAACGGCATATTTTTCGAACAGATTTAGTGTACCACTAGCTTTCGCCCCTAAATGTTCTGTCTCTTCAGTATTCTATACAAATTCTTTCTGTTATCCTAGGGATGTATGGTAAGATAATTTTTGTGTTGGGGGTGAGTTTTGAAGTGATATTATTGTTGTGTTGTAATTTTTGGTCTAATTGCATCTTAATATCATTTGCATTATATCCATTAGCAATGAATGCTGTAAATGTTCATCCCCTAGAAATTCTGGCACGCATGAACGTCGGACTTTCTCTACAAGTGTTTTGATATCTCCTTGTTTTTGTTGTGGGTGATGTTTGGACTTCTTATGGGTCAGTGTAGATAGCTTTTCTGTAAACCCTGAGTCCTAGTTTACCATTGAGCCTTCTAGTAACTAAGACGACTTGAAAGGGTAGAGCATCATCTTTTAATATTCATGATATTTTATCATCTCTATTTATTTGTATTGTGTTCACTTTTTATCTTTCTTTGAGTTCATAGGCTTTGACATCTACTCTTTATTACCTTTTAATTATGTATAATAATAATTGAATATTCGGGTGCTTATTGTAAACCTCACTCTCAGTCGGTGTAAATTGGTTTTCTGCAAACCTCTACATAGTCCTAGTTTCCCATTTTTTCATATTTCCCGAAATATGATTCTGTGGTTCCGACGACATCAGCATTCATTCCATCCATGGAAAATAAAACACGTTCCGAGCTGAAAACGTGAAAATAAAGAGAGGTCCGCACGGGGCCCTAGGTATGAATTCACCAATTTAAAAAAATGCTGGAACATAAATTAGCCGCGTAGGGCGGAAATGTGACGCGCGCTCTCTCTCTTGTGAGGCTTCCTTGTCTAGCACATCGCGCGTTCGGGGTAGCAAACAGGGTAGACGAGCTTTTCGCCGCTACCAACGACGCTACACGATACTTTCGTACATGTGTGCGTATGTGTTTGTTACGAATACTCTGTGGAACAGACGGATGGGACCGCATATGCTGAAAGTGGTTTCCGGTCACCTTAGCTAGAGGATGCACGTTTCCTATTACTTCGATTGAACCGTTCTGTCGAGATTATTACAGTGACCGATTTTCAGTTGTCCTTTCAAAAGTTTTGAAAATTTACGTACTCAATGTTTGATATCTGCTCGACAATAGAAACTAGTTCTGGCAGCTTGCAATGGTCGGGTTGAATTACCCTAACAACAAAGATTATAGAGTATAAAGATGATAAACGAAGAGGCTACTGTGATGTGAGCGACATCTGTAGTTTCAAAAGTAAACGGGTTATGGTTGAAATATTCAATTAGGGTCCATTTAGTAAAGATGATATAGAGATTGTTAGTAGGGTGTTATCAATTTTGAAATAAATACTTGAATAAATATTTTTGCTGAATGACGATTGTATTTTCTCCTATACGCGAATTTTCCACTGAAATAACTCGAAAACTGAAAGAGTAGCTCCTAGCCCAATCTATAATCTTTGTTTGTGGTGTTTTTCTGTTATAAATTTAGTGCTGAAAACTAAAATTTAAAATGCATGGTGATTAATTGCAGAAATAATAATAATAATCTTGAATGTCCATTCTTTTCATTGGCAAAGAGAATGGAAATGTAAGTTTTGAAACTCGTTTCATGTAATTGTTTTGTTCATTGCTTTTTATTATCACTGCTGTCAAATGGATAGTTTTCGCGGCAAAAATATATTGTTCTGGATAACGCATGAAGAACTCTTACTGAGCTGACCTACAGGTCTTGATATTTTTCTTTTATTGTTGTTCAAACATTCTGTAATTAATATACCGTGGACTCTCGTTAAGTCGAACTCCTAGGTACCAAAAGAACTCTTCGACTTATAAATTGTTCGGCTCACCAAAATTCGAGTTATTCAAGTGAGACTTCACTTCATTGAGAGAAAAACTCAGGTAAACACGAAATCATCATCAATGAGAAACGAGCGTCTGAGCACTGGAAATATGTCCTCAGAGGTCGAAAAATCGTATGATATTAATCACGTGTGGTGATTTGTTTGCGAACTCAATCTTCTTCGGTCTCATTCATTAGATCAAAAAGTTCCACTCATACAGGCAATGGTGGTCAGAAGAACGTCTTATAGAGGTGAAGGTTCTCTTGACGACCCTTCCAGCAGTTCGACTTATCTACTAGACCCTCAAGACTCATTGAGGTAGGATATGTCTGAATCGGGTCTATTTTATCGAGAGTTCACTGTATGAATAAGTTCTTGAAATTGTTATAATAATTCTCTGTGAACAAATTTTTGAATTGTTCTCAATTTCATAATTATTGTATTGTAGTTGATTTTACACAATCATTTCAAATAAAAATATAAAGAATATATGGAATAACATCACCGCAAAACAAAATCCACCTTCTCAACTAACTTTTTCGCTTTTCGAAGTTAGTAGAATATAAATGTTTCATGGATTATTTCCGTTATTTCATAACGTGACTTTGTGAAAATTTATTCTTCTCATACTTTTCTCTAACCCTGCAGGTATGCATCCATCTCCACCACTTCACTAAAATTAGGGGAAATGTTGACACTTCCTTTTTTATACAGATGAAAGTGCGTAAAGGGGGTATGTTTTGACTTTTCTCTTACGCCTACTTTAATAATTGGATGTTGGGTCTAATGAGTCTCCATCAAGCGTTCAAGTATTCGCCAAACGTGCTCAAATACTGTTGTCTGAGGGTGAACTCAACAAGACAGACAACCCTCAAAATGCCAATTTCACGACGTTCTTTCGAATACTCAAAGGCTCATCTTTTGGCGACAGAGAATCTTCCAAAGAATACAGGATTGTTTATTGCTGGTCGTACTTAAAGGATTGGTACAATTATGTCAAAGAAATTCTTAATATACTGTGAGAAACAATCTCTTGCTCAAACCTGATTTTCCATATTCTCGATAAGAGGATGTTTTACTTAGTGGCTGAAAGCTGATTGCATTAGACTTTTCACATTATATGTGTTGCTGAATCATAGTCAACCCATCCAAAAATAATCGCAATTGTGTTTTTTTAACGTGATGAAGAGTTAGTTCTCTATTTCAGTATCGTAATGTTCATTACAGTACTAAAAGTAGTGCAGTAATGAAACTCATTCTAACATTGTTTCAGTTATATTTTTCGTTTCGTGGTTGTCAGTACTGACTGTGAAATTTGTGAAGGCATGAAAATTTAGAGAGAACCTGTAATAGTATATAACATTACTAGCAAGGTAAGAGGGTTTTTACTGGCGAATGGAGGATATAACTGACGAACCGCAGGCGAGTCAGTTACCTCCTTGAGCCAGTAAAACCCGTTACCTTGCGTGTATTTTTTTATATTTTATTTGTTTCTCATTTGTAAAAAGGTTAGATAAATTCCAAAAAAATCTCAATAATTTGTCGCAAATGTCGTAAGCTATGGAAGCGTTGCATTGAACACGTCATTTATTTTTCTTTACATTTGTTTTGGCGAAAGCGAAAATGAATGTACCAAAAGAAATTATTGAGGCAACCAGCAGTGTAGCATCAACTTTATTACCTGCAAAATCAGCTTCAAGGTACGAGAATACGACGACTTCAAAAAGTGGCAAAACAAAAATAGTGTGATTGAGGTAACTGAAGATGTTTTGTTGGTCTACTTGAATCAACTATCAGCTAGATTCAGCCCTAATACTTTATGGGCAAAATGGTCTATGCTGAACTGCTTGGAAATGAAAGAAAATGCCCCTGTTCGCAGGTTTGTTTTCCTTAAAAAATTTATTGAAAAATATGACGTTTAGTTGTCAGTTACAGATTTCAAAAGGTAATATTGTTTCTAAAACGAAAAAATGAGCATTATACGCCAAAAAAGGCCAAGGTATTAAGTAAAGAAGAGGCTGAACAATTTCTTTTACATGCTCCTGATGACCAATGGTTGCTGACGAAAATTGTAACAATATTTGGGATTTTTGGATGTTGTCGATGTGATCAAATTCTCTCCTTGAACATGAATGATGTAGAAGATGTGGAAAACTACGTTATTGTGACATTGCGGCAAACAAAAATTTAACAACAAGAAGATTCACCATAACCGATGATGGCTGCAGCTTCAAGCCCTGCATGTTATACAGAAAATATGTAAATCTTCGGCCTCCTGGAACAGAAAGCTTCACATTTTTTTTGACATACCGACATGGAAAGTGCATTTCCTTAACACTATTGGTGGTGTCCCAAAGCAAATAGCGAAATATTTAGGCTTAAAACACCCAGAGTTATACACTCTTTTCGCAGAACTGGAGCCACTATGGTTGCGGATTCGGGTGGAGATATTTTAGCACAAAAGCGTGCAGGAGGGTGGAAGATCACCGAAATTGCGACGAGTTATGTCGATGATTCGGTCAACAAAAAAATCGAAATGGCTAGCAAATTATTTGGTAGTAAGAAGAGTACAAATGTTCTGCAGTCCTCGAGTTCAGCAGTTTCTGAGTCAACAGATGGTTCATCATCATCTGTATCAACTCTTTCATCATCAAACATCTTTGTTACTGGAAATAACAATTGTACCATGATTTTCAACATATATGACGATAAAAGAAAATTTTCTAAAGTAAATAATACTACTAACTTGTAAAAATTTTGCAAGTTAACTGTCAGTTTTACAAGTTAGTGACTTGATAAAATAAACATTCTTGATAAATATTGTGTTTTTAGAAACTGACGTTTACAAATGAGAAACAAATGTTTTCATTTCGAGAGCGTAGTTGCGGAAATTATAGCCAATTTTAATAAATGGCTAAATTCTATAATCTCTCAATAACATGGAAACTAGGCACCATGGAGCCTTGCGGTGTTCAGCAATTTATCTTTCTTGAAAAAGGGAAGCTAACCACCCTGTACAACCAGAACTGAATTAAAACAGTTTTCCGTCATCTCAAACTCAGAAACGTCATAAGTCAGCGTTTTTTATCAATACCAACCTAATCCTACAACTCAAATGTTATCGACATTATTTCACATCCATCGGAGATGACAATAATAATTCTCAAACAAGAAGAACAAAAACTGTTCGGTTAGGCCCAAGAGGTTTGAATCTTCATTTGTGAAGCAATAAGCGAGTAATCAATAGCTCTAACACGTTATCAATTCATATATAATGTAAGGATGGAATGAAAATGTCACCTGACAGAACCTGTCATCATGACATTTCGTAGAACACAGAACTTGAACTTTTTGTAACCGTGATGTGAGTGTCTGGTTAAATCCATAGAAAATAGGCAATCTACATATTTTTCACGAGTCCCATCGAAACGTTTCGCAGCTTCACGAACCTAATTCGACGCCTTGTCCGAAGATATACCACCCCAAAATTCAGCGTTTCGCCGTCTGCCCGCCTCTCGCCAAATTGCGTCCTAATGAGCCGAACGGCATTGATATTCCGTTCGGCAATTTGGCAACATTTGATATTTGCAGCGTCGGATTGATTTTTTCATCGGCGGCAGTGGCGCTGCGAGGTGCGTGACGGTGGAGGGGTCGGGGGGGCACGACGGAAGGACGCAGAGAGCGCACAGGGGTCGGGGGGTGTCGCGTGAGTCATCGTTGCACTCGTAATCTTATCGATCCTGTAGCTGGTCCTGGCTTGCCTCAGCCGACAACCTCGCCTTCTATGCAAGATCCTGTGCCAGGCAGATTGAGTGCGGCTGACGGCCCAGGGGCGCGCGACAGGTTTACCCCTGTAGAACTGAAGGTACAGGGTGTGCAAAATTGGTGATACCTGAACTACAACTATTAAACCGAAAGAGATGGAAAAAATATACGTGTGGCACTCGAGGACTGCCGCGGTAAAGCTATTGCATAGCTTCTATTCAAAAATAAGAAGACAATATTGTTGATTTAAATTTTTTATTTATCTTACAATACATGTAGGTTATTCAGGAATTTTTATCATCGAAACTAGAGGTTTATGGTAACTGAAATAAGAAACATAAGTTTGAGACTTATTGTCTTCTAAATATCTGGAAAATACCGCGTCAATAGTGGTCCCATATTTTGTTGTGGATTCTTGTGGATCATTATTCATTTTTAAATTCAATTTTTCCGGAAGAAAAGTTGTCAACCGCTCTGATTTTTTATCAGCGAAGTTAATGTTGAAATCGCCAGCCCAGATAAGTGGAAATTTATTACCATTTGTATCAAGTATTTTCGACCCTTCTTCAGTGTACTCCAGAAAAGTGAGATGAATAAAATGCTCTACCTCGTCCAATTTTAGATTCGGAGAAATGTAAATTGCTACCATAACTCTGGTAGGCCATTTCTAAGTTTGCATAAGCATGCGGAAATATCCCCAACAAATGAGCGTCTAACATTAACATCGCTAACGTCTTCAATATCTATTTCAATATTCGGAGTCATAATATTAGTAACATTATTACTACTTTGGTAAATAGCTACCCCACCTTTTGCAACAGTATCTCGTTTGAATTGAACAATACAATTGAAATTAGGTATTTCAATCGGATTATCAAGCGTCATGCATGTTTCGGTAAGAAGTAACACATTGGTTTGTCTCGTAACTGAATCTTGTACATCGTATTTGTGACAATGTAAACTTTGGCAATTGAAAGTCATTATTGAAATGCCATTTCTATTACTAATGAAATCTAAGACACTTTGAGCTATCGACTGAACACTATTTAAAGACAGTCTTTTGAATTCTTGCAACAAAGATGCAGTCGATGCAGCTTGCCTTCGATTATGATAAAACTTAAATGCAGAATTATCATTTTTTGTCGTAATATACAATTTTTCAATATCACCCGAGAGAGTGCAACATAGACGAGTTCCTAAGAATGTGATTTACTATACTATTTCGTCAAAAGTTCCACCTTGGGATTTATGTAAAGTCAGAAGTTAATGAAGTTAATGGAAAATGTTTGCGTTTGGCTATACATTTTCTATCCGATGTTAATGAAATATTCGCAGTTCGTAATTCAATGGGAACAGCGAGATTGCTGACTCCATTTTGCACTGCTAGAGTGGCTGCACGCATCCGTCTAGTCGCAAGCACCCAAACTGCCGAACTGAACCGACGATACACGGCTGTGTTAGGTTTTTTCGTTACGGAATTTCTACATTCGGTCGCCGCGCTCACGGCCTGAGATAAAAGCTTAAAAATGAATGCCACATTACATTCGAAACCTGATATTGAGGTCGAAAAACGCTAGATTTTTCTAGGAGATCACATTATAATATGAATGGCGATGAAAATGTCGTCGATGTATGAAAAGAAATTCGGGAGATTGAAAAGTCAACACGCTATTCAAAACGTCGAAGTTTTGACCGAACTGTCTGTTTCAAATATTAATACTGAATTATTAACGGATGATGTTTCTGGTAAACAAAAACGGAATAACTGACAGAAGTTAAGCATAAAATTTATGAATAAAGGGGTGTCACAGGGCTCTATATTGGGGCTTCTGCCATTCCTTTATACAAAAATGACATCGTAAATTAGAGACACAGAGATTCGTTGAAATTTTCAAATCAATTGAGTCGATTGATTCGAATTTACGTAAGTTTTTTTAATCGGACAATCAAAGTATTGTGAGACTAACCTTTAGTCTCTGAACTAAAAGTAAGCACTGAGAAACAATTCAGTAAAATGCAAAATATTAGCAATCGAAAGATGTCTGGACATCAATCAAGAAACTATCGATAGGTACAGAACTCTTCCGATTAG
This sequence comes from Hippodamia convergens, assembly GCA_038502775.1. Taxonomy (NCBI): domain Eukaryota; kingdom Metazoa; phylum Arthropoda; class Insecta; order Coleoptera; family Coccinellidae; genus Hippodamia; species Hippodamia convergens. The sequence goes on from CM076610.1 coordinate 43,061,183, forward strand.
GAAAATAACATACAGGATGTGCGAGAGGATGTGCTTTTTGAAAACAACACTTCGCATAGAATTTTTAGGTTAGCGATGCCTTTATGCATTTATCAGTACTGAATTCTGAATGTCCATAAAAAATACTGCAATTTTACTGAAGTTTTGTGTACGACCAATATTAATTGAGTGAAATATGAACAATCATCCTTTACAGGGTGGGAAAAATTGGTGATACCTGAACTACAACTTTTTAACCGTGAGAGGTAGAGGAAAATGAATAACGGTCATCTGTTTTCAGGGAAACTGATAATGCCATCAACTGCATCAACTTTTCTTTTCGAGTTATAGGCCAACATTGAAATTTGGGCGATTTCAACTTTCGTCGTTATCTTCGTTTCTGTTTGTGCTAGGATGTTGAAGTGAAAACATTATAGAAACACTTTTTCCATAGCGTACTATGTTTTGTCCCAAGACATAACATAAAGTTGTGTTTTCTCTTACCTCTGACAACTTTATGTTACAGCTCAGCAAGGAAACCTCTAGAAAAAATCATAGTACGCCACTGGATTGCAATGGAAAAAGTGTCTCTATAATGTTTTCATTTCAACAGGTATGTATTAGGGATGTTGTGGATGTCGTTTTTGCACATCCGCGGATGTGAATGCGGATGCAGATTTTTGGAGACTCACATTCGCAGATGCGGATGCGGATATTTAAGACCTTATATAAATATAGAATATGAGTAAAGAATTGAAACAATGATAAAGTAATTACCCTTTCGAGAGTAGCTTTGATTGCATATTTTACAATTACCCTCATCATTGTCATCTTCATTTGGTTCGAAATATTTCCATATATTACTTTGTGTCGCTGGTGATATTTTAAATTAGAAAACTTTAGATACCTAATTCAACAATAAACGGGAACCTTGCTGGAAAAATGAAAAATATTGTTTCAAAACGATAAACTTCACCTACAATAAAAAGTACTACCGGTGAAACATAATGACATTTACCTGAATATATCCCAATAAAAAATATTTCAAGAACACAATATTATTCAAAATATATCTATACTTTACTATACGACAAATAATCCACAACACAAAAAAAAATACGTTCATTTTCAATAAACATCTGATTCACCACAACAAACGCTTCAGATCTTTTCCACCAATTGGCGCCAATCGTCGGTAGCGTCCATTTTTCTTGTCGCAACTCGCAAATTGTATCACATCCGCATCCGCATGAAAATCCGCATAGATTGTTGCGGATTCCGATGCGGATCAGTCCAAACTGATACGGAAGCTCCGCATTTGCGGATGCGGATGCGAATATTCGCAACAACCCTAGTATATATTACCATTTTTGCCCACCCTGTATATTCGATGAGAAAGGCGGAAACAAGTGTCCGAACGAAGTTTATAGGGATTATCACTCTAGTAGTAAATTAATGAGAGTCCTCATGTAAACAAAATCTCTTAGGCCTTTTCCGCAAATCTCTTTCAGAATTTTAAGGATGATTCATTATGTGTCGATTTAAATATATATATTTTTATGATTTTTTTAGGGCATATTCTCCCAGTCTCTGGACTGAAAATCAATTGGAAAACCTTAAAATATTTCAGAAAATTGGTTCATTAAGTGTTGCGACCGACCTTGAAAAAATGTAAATAAGCTTAAAATGGTCTTCAAACAGAAACACTTCAAACAGAAACACGGTACCTCGGTTCACACATACAAGAATGATTATTTTTCTTTCAAGAAAAGTTCATTCAATTGATAAAAAAAATATGTGCAAAAACAACTCACAGAAAATTTGTAACAAAGAAGTTAAGAACTTGAAAATAGTTTTGATCATTTTCTTGGGCCAAAATTGTTATATAAAAATTTCTATAGGATGTTATAGGATGTGGCCGGTCGCCTCCCTTAATGAATCACTCTGTATATATTTTTGTAAGAATTGCTGAAAATTGGAAGAATACTTTGATAAAACTAATGTTTTGTGCGAAGAAAACATAACATCCATCTACTAAAATTTTCGATTCTATTTACAGATAATCCCTTTGAGCACAATGTTAGATTTTATTTTTTTTTATTGATAAACTATTGCTTCAAAGGACTCAAAACAACAGTTTTATTGTAATTCTTCCGCTGAATTTCTTTTTATTTTGTTTCGTTAGATAGTTGAATGTTCAACCCTTTTGAAAGATGACAAATTTAAAGGTAAAGTAAATGTTTTATTTATCGATATAAATATATTTTGGGGGGATTCTGCATCTTTTTGAAACTTCTTCAGAGATTTCCCTGACAGTCCCTGAAGAAAAAAACATTAAAAAAAATGGGAGAAAAGTGCATAAGTATTCATGAAATATTCTTTGAAAGGGGCAGTATTAATTTTTGAATTTCCTCAAGAACTTTACTCATTCATCATTCACTATTGAAATATCTTACGTACACACCAAATTTTTTTATTCGAAATTCTAACTTAACGTTACGAAGCCATACCATAGGAACATATTCCGATAATTTTCATAAGAAATTCAATCGTCAATTACACCGTTTTCGGTTTTCCTGTATAATGTTATTTCAATCAAGGTTTTACTTCAATTTTCGGAAAATCCATCAACGATTCAATGGATGAAAAAACCTCCAATGTCAACAATCAGATGTCCAACGCAACCTGAAAGATATTGTCAATGGAAAACACAAATGAAGTAAATATTGATATTGTCAAATGCATGGTGAAATAGTAATAACATATTATTATGGGTGCAGAGGCAAAAATTGATCCCCAGAAGCATGAAATATGTATGAAGAACACGTGTTATATGCTATCACCACGTATCACAAACAATATCCGAAAGATTTTCTATCAATATAGGAAATAAATGATTTCCCATTTGTGCAACTGATTATAACAAAAATCGCTCAATATTATTTTTCACTTCTGTCTAATTTGTTGGAACATTTCAACCTAATGTGGTATGATAGCGCCAAAACGTCCCTTAACTTCAATTAAAAAAAAATCAAGTCTTTACTTATGAGTGTAAATAATAAATTATTGAGTACAGTTTCCTGGTGGAGGAAGCAGTATTTCTTATATCCATAATCTAGAAACAAGTCTTTCATTTGTATAAATATTGAAAAAAAATAAATCAAGCAGCAAGCATGTGCAAATTTCAACTTCAATATTTTCATATGTTTTCGTATTCACACAAAAAAAATTTACGGTATTCTGGCGAAATGAATGTTTGATACCTCTCCTCCAAACTCACTAGAATGGAAATGTCAAGAACACTAATTTTTTGTTCGAAATGAAGAACATATTTAAACAATCAGTGCATACACCATGTATTCAGACATCTTAGCACTAATGAAGTAAATATTGATATTGTCAACCGTATTTGTGAAGAGTAATAACATTATTATCGGTGCCACGGCAAATATTGCTCCCCAAACTTATGCGCAAATAAGGGTTCCAGTATCTAGCTAGAATGACTGAAATATGCAGTGTTCACTCATTCTAAAAAATATGGGTTTCCTCCCATTTCATAAATCAAGTCGGAGAAAAGTCACCTGTTATTTGTAGTCCGTATATTTTGATAATTTACCATTACGAAATACAGGTCCAATAAACTTTTGATAATACACTTAAAATTGTAGAAATAACAAATAAAAAGGCTTATAAGTTATAACATTAATGTAAACAGATTCATCGGTGCTATAATTTATTTCTATATTATGCAATTTTTCAGTATTGGCCTCAACAAAGTTGTGTTGGGCAGATTTGTTCTTCTTTATTTTGGAAATATTGGACAATTATTATTACATTCTTTGGAATTGACAACTCTCTGAAATAAAACCAATTTGAACAATTTCAATCGTTGACATGCTCCTGCACGAATTGGTCGCAATTTTTTAATGGAAGTTAGAAACTCTCAACAGTGTAAAAAATGCAGAATCCTCCCTGAATACATTTCAATCGATAATTCGATGAAATAACTCATATAAATTCACCGAATTCGCAATCTTCTTGTTCCTTCGCGACAGATACAATCGATACCGGCCTTTAAACAAGCAAAATACCCTTCCCGCCGCCACTGGCTTCCTGCCGTGCCGGACTCACAACACAGGAGCCAGACGTTTCGTCGGTGAGGTTATGGACGCGTCGCATCTTTCCCGTTTCGACGGATTCAGGCGAGATCGTGCATCCACTCCCGAAGGACCAAAACTCCCTCCTGCCAGAAGAATTCCGTCTATCGTGCCAGAGTGGTAATAACTGCATTCACATCCTAGAGAAAGCTCGTCGGGGCATTCTAACGAGTGGATTGGACGCTAGGCTGAATTGGGGGATGAAAAAAGACGTAATTTCGCCGGAAATCGATGATGGCGAACGGTTTATGTCGAAAACGGGAAGATTCGGTGCTTCGTCATTAAGGGGTGAATATAGGTTTATTTGTGATGTTTCCATGTAATTCGTGCGAAATAGAGAAAGAAACAGGGATGACAAAAACGCCACTTTCACTTTTAAGCGTGACTACAATAAGGCCTATATATGGTTCACAATATTTTCTCAACAACCAAATAAGATGTTTAAATACATGTGCCCAGGGGCAGTTTCTTTTTTTTTTCAGATATCGAAGGAACCTTTCTTCAATTTATTGATTTATCGTTTTTTAAACGAAAGTGCAGCAAAGATAGAACCGAAAGAATACACAAAATATAAAAGAAGACCACTAATGCTGAGTAAAGGACAGGACAAGATTGGAGATCCTCCAATATTGACGAAGATACAGTCCGTTAACCATCAAATGGCAAAATGCCATTTTCTTGCTCTTTTTTCACATTACCGTTACAGGTGAAAAAAAAATTTTCTTAATTAAACATGAACGATTTTTGTAGGAAATTTTCTGCAGAAAAAGAAACCAGCTGTCGGTTTGCTAGGCCTCCAGTAGTTCCGGAGATATCGGTAGTTGAGTGAAAAAGTTTCCTTTTGCATTCAAAATGGGATATCTCGAAGACAAATGGTCATTTCTGAGGGTGGTGAAAAACAAATTGGACCTGAATGAACAGGCTATGCGGCCTTTGCATCGGTCTAGCTAAAAAAAAATTTCTTAATGCGCGTAGAGCAAAAATAAAAATTTGAAAAAGTCCAAAAAATTTTTCTTCGTGCTTTATTCGAGGATTGCATGGCTGCCGGTAAATTGTTAAATTCAGAAACTAGAGTCTTCAAGATTTAAAAATTGATTTCTATTTCTCAAACGACCATTTTTCACTGAGATACAGCCTGTTGAAAAACACCAGAAAATTTGGAAAATTTTTCTGTTCCTTTAATTGTTGTTAGAAGTGTACATAGTTTCAGTTTCAATATTATGTGTAAAATACTAAATCAATTCATTTTTTTGTCGGAAATACCCATAACTTACCTTCAGTATTGGTTAAATATGGATATTTTCGTCTGTTTTCCTAGACTGTTCACACACAAAAAAAATTACGGTACTCTAGTGAAATGAACGTGTGATACATTTCAACCAAACTCGTGAGAATGAAAATGTCAAGAACATCATTAATTCTTGTTCATTTGATAAAAGCGTCACCTAGGGTTGATTAATCTTAGCATTCCTCATGATCTCAAATTGGCGAAACACAATCTAATCTAATCATATCAAGACATATTTTACAAGTACGATTTTTGAGGCAAAAGATCCATATTTGATGTATTATCTGCTTCTCCTAGTAGATCCCCATCAGATGAATACATTTTCCACTCGCTTTTAATGAATAATATCTAATTAAGAAACAATTCAATGTGGATAAACAACTTTGGTAAGTGTATGTTTCTAACCATTTTTTAATCGGTTGCTAGACCATGACATACGGATGAATAACCAAGATTCATGCCATTCATAATTTTTGAAGGACGGCAGGTTCTTTCAAATATGAATGGAATTGCGTGATTTTGAGTATTCAACCAAATATATTAGTAAGTATAGTCCAGTTAGTTATTTTAGGGTTTTCACCTCGGAATTTCAAATAACCGGCTGTAAACTTGGGAAAGCCTATATTTTGACCTCTCAAAACTTGTCTCGAAATCTACAGACTGTAGGGTAAAAGGTAAAAAATCGACTTTTTGCAGGTTTTTTTTGAAATATCTCAGTTCCTATGAGATTTTCGCTATTTTTATCTATTATAAATATTGTAGGGGAATAAATTCTCTACAATTTTTGTTTGAAAAGCTTTTTTGTAGGGTGTCCGCGTCTATAAAATTTTTCGGGTCAAATGTCAAAAAATCGACTTTTTGCAAGTGTTACTAAAATATCTCAGTTCCTACAATATATTCGCTATTTTTATTCATAATAAATATTGTAGAGGAATAAATTCTCTACAACTTTTGTTTCAGAAGTTTTTTTGTACGTCGATTTTTTTTCCTCTGACCCGAAGAATTTTATCTACCATCAGAAGGGTTTGAAACAAGTTTTGAGAGGTCAAAATGAATGCTTTCCCAAGTTCACAGCCAGTTATCAACAATTCCGAGATTTCGACTCTATTTTGACTAAAATGACTGGACTAAGTACGTTGAAAGATCTCAAGTTACAGCTTTCAATTCCCAAATTTAACAAACTTTTGATTTCCCGCACTAGTGCAGGAAAATGGCACTTTGAGGGAGAACCATGCGAGAATGTATAGTCAGATCAAGAATTATTGTCAATGAAATTATGCCGGTAATACCTTATCTACTGCCTTTGACTTGCAAGATTTAGTTTGGTGTTGGGAAAAACCAATGACTTTTGGCGTTTCCAAGTTTGAATTAACGAACCGAGAACTGTTGAAATAAGAACTGTTTGTATATTTATGTTCTTGAATGACCAGATAATGTATTCTGGATTTGAGTGTTTCTAAGTCTTGTGAAATTAAAAATAGTTCAGCGGAGAGTTCTTGTCTTTAAGTTTCACACGTAATTTAAGTCACTCGTTGAATAATTAATTTTTTTCTGCTCTAAACCTTCAAAATTACTCTGTCATTCATTACTCCTCATGAAACTGCCCATCACAATAATACCAAAATGAACGCACAAACTGTCCTCCGCATAAGTGAGATTGGAAGTTCTCTTCAGAGAATAGAGAAGCTGGGACATGTGTCAGTTCTTCACAAGGTTCATTCTGCATGATATTTGAGCTCCGTGACTTCTTCTGTCACGGGGACATCTGTCGAAATGATGGAAATATATGTCCTGAGAAGTGTTCAAGATCCAATGGAGCGGATGGATATACAAAAGAGAGATCTCCTAAGAAATTGTCCCGTGCATTGTTTGCACAGGTAAATTTTACGTGTTATTCGAACGATCAAGAATTCAGGAACTTGGCAGAATGCTGTATAATATGTAATAATATCAGGTTTTCTAATCGAATTTTGTTCGAATCAAAGACTCGTCAAGAGGTTTCTATGTTTTGGTATATCTTTCGAAGCGTGGAAATTGAAGAAAAAATTCTGTAATACATCTTATTAATTGGTTCGTTGGTTACTCCAGTATCTAGAATGAGTGGCATATCCTTTGAAAACGTAACGGATATACCCATGAACCACGAAAAGGAAAATAGTTGTAAGAACTATTTTAAAATCTGAATTCATGTGCATAGACATAAGCAGGCATACGTTCATGTTTAAGAAAGTCTCAATATCCATTATGAATAGGTCTAGAAGAGGGGTATCTCAGAAATATGTGGATTATATCAAAATTGTCAACGAAATGTCGATTCTCTGATTTTGTGGCAAATCCATTCAACTTCTGAAGGATATATCTGTATATGAATGTTCGGCCATGAGTTTATTTATAAAGCTATACGTATTTTTCAATGTACTATCACCACCAGAGAGCCGGTACATTTTTTTGACTCATCCTGTATGTACAAGTCAAAGACTGACCCTTTATATCTAAGACCTGCGGCTCCGCCCGAGTAATATTTCAATGTAAAACGCTATTGTGATATTCTAAAATAAGTTGCAGAATGAGCTCATATTCCAACACGAATGCGAAATTCGAAAACGAGCGATAAAGAAGCGAGTTTTCGAAAGCATGAGTGTTGGAAGTGCCTTCTGTCACGAGTATTAGACGATATTTTCTCTATTTCAGTCAAGTTTTGTGAAATACTCTCGAAATTCAAAGAAAAATTCAGATTAGTGACTTTTGTATTGTATTTTGGCCTTGGCAGTTGGTGTGACTTGAATTTGATTTGATTTGAAAATTGAGAGGATCTGAGGTCAGTACTGGCAACCATAAAACGAAAGATATAACTGAAAACAATGCTGTAATGGGTTCCATTACAGCACTACTTTTAGTACTGTAATGAACTTATTACGATACTGAAATAGAGAAACTATATTATGCGTTTTTCCCTGCGGTGCCATAATATGCCAAATCTGTGCATCAGAAACAGGTGAGAACAGAAAATAAAAACATTTAACTACGAAAAATTAAAAAAATAATTACAATTAATATTCCACCATAAAATTAATAAGCATGTATCTGAAACTCTCACGATGAAGAAAACTAAAAGCAAACTCAGATATCGAATGATTCGCGCAACCTTTTCGTGAAAAACAAAATCTACAATTCCTTAATCCCTTATTTCCTCATTTCAAGTACTCTAACGATCCTATTCCAAATCTTTATTATCGTAGGCCTTCAATAACATTGTGTTAGCACGTGATGAAGCGTTCTCGTGTAGTTGGAGATTTAATAATTCCTTGCTCAAATTAGTATTTCTTCAACTTATCGTATCTCGGGAAATATTCGTTGGAAAACGATGCTGTAAAGAGGATTTTTTTTCATAAGGACACACTCATTTTTATATAAGTTCATTCCATGCCAGCCAAGAGCCCTCTTCAAATTGATCTTTTTTTTGGATTGAATAGAAAATGTTAAAAGTGGTTATCGTGAGTTATCCTCGGTAGTTAGACAAAATGGTCTTTGTACATGTTCCTCTATCTCTCATAGTTTACTCAGCCCCGGCCGTAAATGGTTTATTAGGTAACGACTTGTTTATAAAAAAATCGATATTTTTTTTTATTTCTTCGTTATATAGGAATGAATTCCACATGACAACCTACTCGAATAAATTCTCTTCAATATGGTGAAATTTTCATCAAAATCGATCATTTGATTCCCGAGTTCTGTGAAGTCAAACAAAAACATGGACTTTGACATTTAAAATTTTTTGCACGATAAAACGAATTTTGTTAGTTAACGCGTTTGTTGCTAGATGAGTAGATCATTTTTCTGGTTGCTAAGGTAAACAGAACGGTAAGTGAAAATGACTAAATATTCTTTGAAATAATGAAATAACACAAACAATTTTCTTCTCTTATAAAAACAGCAGATTTTTTGGGTTTGTAACCAATAGATTTTCTTTTGAGGAATGCTATAAGCATATTGTGCTGTTCAGCATTGAATATTCCGCCCAAAGACTTCCAGGCGATCTCAGCTTTTCTATTCTTCGAACAAAATAGGCCAGTAACACTTTTTCATTGATTTGGCTGCCTTTAGTCTTAATCCATTCTCTATTCCTTGAAAGTATTGTATGTACTCTCGTAGCGGATTTTAGATTTCTCAGGAATAACTGAAGAACAGCCGATTTCCCAGGCTGTTTGCATTTCATTATCTTCCGAAGATTCTATATCGCTCATTTTTCAACGCTAGTAAATTCAATTGATTATTGTCACTTTGACAATCTACTAAGTTTTCATCACCAAGACAACGCCTTATGTTATATTCCTACACAGTATTGATAAACCCACGAATAAATGAATTGTCAGATAATTATTTTGTACATTGAGTAAAAATTGTGTCTATCGTGCAAAACACCCTATAAGTATCTCGAACGTTAAGGACTACCGATCTCAAGACAATAATTGGAATCGTCGCTGTGCTCCTCCTCCAAAACTATTGTCTTCGATCTGTAAAATGCCCTTACCGTTCTCTATACTTATGGCGGTATTCTGCTTTCATCTGTAAGCGAATCTGTAACTTTTCATAAATTTACAGGACAATTACGATTCTCGACGCTTTCTATAAATCTGTAGCTTACAGGTGATCGGAAACATATCGAACGGTATATTGTGAGGTTATGTTGAATGATTTGTTTTAGTCACAGAATATAAAATACTTTACTAAACTCAACTACTTTCATAATTCATCTTTGTACTTCGGTTGTTAATTTCTCTCTCTCGTTGTAACGAACACGAATTGAACATAAATATATCCAATAATCAATTCTTACGAGCCAAAATGCTAGGAAAATAAATTCTATTCTATGATCTTATTACGAAGTAGTTACGATCTTATTAGGGAGTAGTTCAAAATTGACACTTCTAATACGAGAGTTACAGAAAAAGTTCCAGAATGTCATAATTTACGAATCTGTAAGTCAACCACATACAGATCCATAGATAAATTACAGATCAATCGTACGCTACAGATTCGTAGCTTACAGAGAAAAAGCAGAATACCGCCATTAATATACTATTAGTATGGATAAAAAATAGACAAATTTACGAATCATGATCATATCGTTATAAAATTTAAAATAAAGTAAAATTGACAATTCGAAGCGATGTATGCCTACGATAGGACTTAAAACGAATTCATAGAAGCCAGGAATGCTATCGAAAAGGATGAAAACAAAAGTTTTCTGCATGGAGCATAGTCTTCCGAATTTAAACTTTCTCCATCGACTGGAAAACCTCTGTATCAATATAAATAAAAGATTAAGCGGCATTCGGACCCTGTTCCTTTCTTATCGAACATTATTTGAAATATAGTCGGATGACGGTGGCAGCTGCTGAGGGCCGAGCACGCGACAAGATTTCTTTATCTGTGTCAATTGTGTTATTTCATCTGCTGCGCCTTCATTGTTCATGATGTCGCCATGACGACCCCGTACTAAACCCAGCCCTCCTGGCTTTTTTGTTGATGAATCGTTGTAATTTGTATCGCCAAACGAACTCCTCCGATGACAATCAGCGCCGATTGTGGAACGGAAGATACAGCTGGAAATGCTGAATTTTACCGGTCACCGTCTTCAAGACATGTTGATTTCTAGTCAGGGGATTTGTTGAAGCTTTATTCTTGCGCTTTCTCGGCAACATGCGATTTTCAGCAAAATGCGATTTTCAGCAAACTCAAAATGACGAATGGCATCTTTTCATAAACGGCAACGTTATAGACCTGTGATAATAATATTATTATTATTCAATAATATGGACTAGTGAAAATCTAGATCATGAAGTAAACTGCAGGAAACGTGCTGCCATCGAACCAACGTATTATTGGATATTTTCTTCGGCGGATTATGAACGTCGTTAAACTCTTTTCATTTTCATTATTGTTATTATTTTTATAATTAAAGCCGAGACTATGTCTTTGAGGCTCAGAAAAACAAATAAAAGTGATACATATACTGCTCCACAAGAGTTAGGGATATTGTATTAAATCGTTTTGAAAACTATGTAATCTTCGAGAAAATCGCTGTAAAATCATTTAAAACTGAATAACAACTTGAATCGATCCAACAAAAATCAGTATGAGGCATTTCGTCAATCTGGTCGCCTTTTTTCTGAAGTTCGGTTCTTTGCATATGCTTCATGAATGTTCCTATTTTAAATGGAATCAGTTTATCAACGGATTAGATTTGAAATGAGTTTTCTGAAAATGCCAAGACGTAAATTAACCAACACTGAGGCTAATAGGGCTATCGGAATGCTACAGGGTGGCCTAACTCAGGTTGTTGTAGCGGAAAGGCTCCGAGTCAGCCAAAGTGTGATATCTCGACTTTGGAATAGGTTCAGGGAGATAGGTTCCATTTTGGAAAGACCAAGGCTTGGTGAGCGACGAAAAACGACACCTGCTCAGGATCGTATCATCACCGTTTCGGCGAGAAGAAAGCCTACATCCACGTGTAGAATGCTACGGAATACACTTCAAAATGCAGATGAGGATCAAGTTTCCATCGAAATCATCAGACGACGTTTGAGAGGGGTGAATCTAGGTTTTAGACGTCCATTAAGAGGATTTTCAGATTCTCGAAGAATAAGGGTATGATCGCTATATCCATCCATTTCAATTTCTAGACGATAACGCTAGACCTCATCGTGCAGCCATAGTTGAGAATGCGCGCGAGGGGCTTGGTATTCCACATTTACCAATACATCCGCACTCACTAGATTTGAATTGCATAGAACATGCTTGGGATATGCCCCAAAGAAGATTATATAATCATCAACCTACCCTAAAATCCCTAAATGATCTGAGAGAGCATCAAGAAATGTTCAACAACCTCGTGTGTAAAGAAGATGTCAAGCTGTTATTGATGCCCGTGGAGGTCATACATTGTATTGATAGTCTTGAAATGCTTGAATTCTCTAGGAATAAAATTTCGTTATTTCTCTCGATTTTTCTTAACCGCCCTGTATACGCTGCGGACCTACAGGCTAAAATTAACTTTATTTTCAGCAACTTGAAATCATATTAATATGAATTTTCATCACAAAATCTCGTTTAAACTATATTATTTTGCATTTTAAGTCAATATCCCTAACTCATGTGGAGCAGTTTATATTTTATTTTGAACTTAGACGGTACACCGACTGTTTCGGAAAAAATCTGAAATTCTTCACTCCACTGGGACTTGAGGATATATATTTTCTGACCAGCCCCAAAGCTCCTATTTTTTTTCCTACAATACTAAATTCTTTTGATATACCGGTTTTAGTTTCGGGTATTTCAATAAGTAAACAGCTACCGTATCTTATATATCGTTAATGGACATTTTCACTAGTTCATCTCTCCTTAGTCCTCCAAAAACACCCATTAGTCCAGTCATCTTAATCAAAATAAAGTCCAAATTTCGTAATTCGACATAATTGGCTGTAAACTTGTGAAAGTCTTTATTTTGACATTTAAAAACTTGTCTCAAGTTCTACCGAATGTAGGTCTAAAAAACGACTTTTTGCATGTTTTTCTCAAATATCTCGATTCCTATCAGATTATCGCTGTTTTTATCTATTATAAATATTGTACAGGAATAAATTGTCTACAATTTTTGTTCAAGAAGTTTTTTTGTACTTTGAACTGTTTTTGAGATACAGGGCAATGAGTATGTCGTGTACTCGAATAATACTCGACAAAGGAAAACACTGCGCGCTCACTGCCCTCTATCTCAAAAACGAAGTACAAAAAAACTTCTGAATTTTATAGACGCGGACACCCTACCCTAAAATAAGTTTCTCTATTTCAGTATCGTAATGAGTTCATTACAGTACTAAAAGTAGTGGTGTAAACTCATTACAGCATTGTTTTCAGTTATATTTTTCATTTTGTGGTTGTCAATACTGACCTCCGATCCACTCAATTTTCCAATCAAATCAATTCATATTCCGCAATCTGTCAAATTTCGTTAGTTGTACCAACTGCCAAGATACACTACAAAAGTCACTAATCTGAATTTTCATTTGAATTTCGAGAGCATTTCACAAAACTTGACTGAAATAGAGAAAATATCGTCTAATACTCGTTGCAGAAGTCAATTCCAACATCCATGCTTTCGAATTTCGCATTCGTGTTGGAATAGAAGCTCATTCTGCAACTTGTTTAAGAATATACTATTACAGCCAATTATCTCAAATTCCAGGGTGAAAACCCTAAAATGACCGGGACTAATATGATAATACCTATGTGTTTATATTGGAAAAACTAAATTTGAGTAGGAATGTACCTGCATTTAATCTTTTCAAGAATTATCAAGACTTCGAAAATAGAAAATCATAAATTTATCCCAAATAGCTACTACGTATCGTAGTCATAACAAATTCTATATTCCCAATTTTTTCTCTTTCCTGAAGGCGCTACCGAATATCCACTCGAAAAAGGTTCAACAGTAAGATTTGATATATTATTCATCCGCGTCATCTTCAGAAACCAAGGCAGCTGCTCCCAGTCATTGTACCCGGCACAATTTGGTATAAACCGTTCTTTATTCCCGATTCCGCCATATGATCATCCAAAATAAACAGAAACGTTTCCGTTAGGTCGCACGTTGGCAACCCTGAATCGAGCCGTTCCCGCCAAAACATGACCTTTCATCTGGCAGCAGGCCCTTTCGTTAATCTTGCGAGCCGGGTCAGCTACAATTTGATTAAATTCGCGGTCAGGTCTATCCCCTGCGGCTCTTCCCATGGTCAAGACCCGTTCATTCATGGGTAGACGCATGGCTAGTTGTTTCACTACGGTCCATTAGAGAGTAACGTTCGTTCTTCGAAGGACGAGAGCAATGGACGAAAGAAGGATTGTGCCAACGGTGGTCTAGTAATGAACGTGTTCGTGTCAGTGTTGCCAATCGGCGGCTGAAGTTGGCATTGCGTAGTTCTCAGTTCCGATTAATGATGAAGTTGGTTGAACTTTGACAGCTATTCACGAACGACGTGTTTCTGACAGTCATATGTCACTTTGACTCTTCTATAAAATCTAACTAATCTAACTAAGAATTTTTTGAGAGTCACTGTAAATCCCGGGAAATTCCCACAGCATCTTCACTTTACAGACTGGTTTCAAAATTCAAAAAATTTATTTGTAAGATTGGCACAACATAAACTATACAGTCGATGAACTATCAATCTATACAGGGTTGTTCACGAATATGAATATGGCCCTATAGAATATTTTTAGGAAAGACACAAGATTTAGGATTGGAATTCTAAAGGTGAGCTTCAAGTAAGGGAACGACTTCTCGTATATTTTTTTAAGGTTCTAGGACTTCTGGTTTTTCCGAAAGTGACATCAATTTTCGTTTCGTTTTTAAATGAGAAGACCCATATTTTATTGCATAAATAGATTCTCCGTTGAATTCTGAGTCTTTTAGTTTCCAAAAGTTTGAATTTTTCCGGGAAAATTCTCTTTAAATGAGGAAATACGAAAAAAAATCTCAAAATTGAACTCTGTTGAAATACAGACAACTTCGAGGTTTTTCTTTTAAAATTTTGTCAATGTTAGAAGTGACGAAATATCAAAAAATCGTTTTTTTCAAATTGGAACCCCATTTTTTCGAAGCATTTTCGAAATCTTCGTCAAAAAATAATACTAGCATACGTCCAAGACTTTTATCCCAAAATGAATATTTCTCGAGATATTCAGGAAAAATGATTTTGTCTTCAATTTTCAATCTCATTCCGAATGTATTTTTTTACTGGAAAATAATTAGCGGTCAAGTGAAATTTTTTTTATAGTTCGTGAATAACCCTGTATATGCCGAGTGACTTGAGAGAGAATAGTTATTTATCATACAAGTGCAGAAGGAATTGATATTCTTACACGAGTTCGGAATGAACGTGTGTTAGAATGACCCTTTTGTACGAGTAACCCACATCATTTTGTCTAATTCGTTGAATTTTTATCGAAATTAATGAAATATTTCCATAAATATCGTTTTAGTTAATTTTGAATTGGAAAAAATTGATTGGCAAAACTTCTCATAAATTTGACAGATAATAAATAAATCCGCAACATATAATCAATAATTATCATGAAAACTGTGCTAGAATGAAATATTCCCGCACGATTTTGTTCTACAAGATGTTTTAGAATGAATGTATTTGACACAGAATTAGGGAATATTAAAAGAAATATTGCCTCATTACAAACAGAGGTTGTTACATTCATTAAAAACCTATCAAATTGCACCATGTCCTTATATTACTCAATATTTTTCCCCCCCCAATTCACTTGTACATCGGTAAATATCGATGGCACAACATGACTCTTCGCATCAGGTGACATTGGATTCTCCCTATAAGACATTTCACCCTTAATATTCAAAGCACCCCTCACAGTCACCCCTGAGTTACAAATTCATGTGGCAAGGTGAATTCTGATTGACTAATCAAGGGCGTTCTAAGGTTGCAACTGCGCATTTTCTGAAAACAATAACAAAGCTGGAAAAAATTCATGTTAACTTAAATAGATATAATTCCCAAAATGACGAAATATAGAATAAAACCCATGCCAACCTGCGGCCTTGGGTATACTGTAAATCGAATGCAGACATTTCGAGAACGCTCTTTTATATACAAACAATGTTGCTTACTTTACTTAACTGGAGAAATACCTGCTGAATCATACTACAGTTAAGACATTTATGAAGGAAGGGTAATTGATGCAACATAGAAATTTTTATTATTCCACTAGTGGATAAAGTCATACATACTTCATACGGTGGATAGGCGAGGATAACAATAACAAGTTGTTCGTGGATAAATTATTCAACGCTATTTCAAAGCAAAAAAATTTCGACTATTCAATGTAATAAGGTATGTATATGTTTATAATATGTGTATATTTGTATATGTGTATATGTTTATTAAATTTGAGTTTAATTCTATGTACATACAACATGTCTGTTGTCATAGATATCGTCAATTCAGCAGGGAAACGGTTTGGACCTAAATCGGCGATATTGAAGAACTAATTTTGATTCATTTGATCATAGTTGTCAAATTTGAGTTGGTGATTCGGTACTTTTCCAGGGTTTATCGTCATAAGTGTTTGAAATCGAGGATTTATTTAGTGTTTGAACGATTTTTGTTGTGTTGTATACTTGTTTGGTACATAGTTTCAGTTTTTATAGTTTATTTGCGAGAACCATTCGGGTCAATAAAAACAATACAAATGCTTCTTCATTTATATTCTATGTCTTATTATGAAGTGAATAGTGAAAATTATGTTCGTTATATCCCATCAGAAGCATTTGAGTTGCAAGATTCAGTTGAGTTGAGAAACCGACAACTATCAGCTCGACTGTTAGGTCTGTTTGTAGATATATATGTTTCTCTATTTCAGTATCGTAATGAGTTCATTAGAGTACTAAAAGTAATGCTGTAATGAAACTCATTACAGCATTGTTTTCAGTTATATTCGACTTTTTGTGGTTGTCAGTACTGACCTCCGATACACTCAATTTTCGAATCAAATCAAATTCCAAAATCTGTCAAATTTCGTTAGCGACACCAATTGCAAAGATACAATACAAAAGGCACTAATCTGAATTTTTATTTGAATTTCGAGAGTTTTCCACAAAACTTTACTGAAATAGAGAAAATATCGTCTAATGCTCGTTGCAGAAAGCAATTCCAACACTCATGCAATTTCGCATTCGTGTTGGATTAGGAGCTCATTCTGCAACTTGTTTTAGAATATACTCTTCTCTAACTCAGTATCGTAATGAGTTCATTACAGTACTAAGAGTAGTGCTGTAATGACATCATTACAGCATTGTTTTCAGTTATATTTTTCGTTTTGTGGTTGTCAGTACTGTCCTCCGATCCTATCAATTTTCATATAAAATCAATTCAAATTCCGTCATCTGTCAAATTTCGTAGGTCACAACACCAACTGCCAGGATACAAAACAAAAGCCACTAATCTGAATTTTATTCGATTGTATTTCACAAAACTTGACTGAAATAGAGAAAATATCGTCTAATACTCGTGGCAGAATGTAATTCCAACACTCATGTTTTCGAAATTCGCATTCGTTGGAATACGAGCTCATTCTGCAACTTGTTTCAGAATATACTATTTCAATTAAATTCTGGATTTGAGTAACTCATGTGAGTTGCAGATCGTTGTTGGTCTTATTCATTGAAAAAAAAAAACGACATAAGGAAATTTCAAAATTTAATGAACAAATGTCACTGTGTTGAAAAACGCCAAATGACAAATTGAAGAATGACCTATCCTGAGGCTTTTTGGTGGGATGAACTAGTAGTCTTATATAGATTCCGAACCTGTACTTATTTCGAATATACGTCTGAACACTTCTATTTGATTTTTAAATTTTGAATGGGAATTCTTTTTCCCCTGATTTTATCGAAGTCAATCCATATCCGCAGAGTTCTGCAAGGAATCGTAGACGAGACATGGAACAGTCAAACCCAGTGAGCAATCCCCATGGCAAAATACGTAAAGTGTCACGAAAAATTGCGTAATATTTTATAATCAGTATCATCTACAGCCATTGTCGCCGTTTTCCATGCGGTGCATTCTATTCGCCTTTATGGGCATAACGGTAGACGGCCAGTGTTATTGTCAAAAGGGAAAAAGGACGAGAACTAGACATGCAGGCCTTCGACAACTCAGCCGGGCGACTGTACACAACAAACAGCTGGCCGAGTTTATTCTCCCTTTGCAGCTGTTCGGGAACCATGCCGTACTACCTGGTACGTATAAAATAATATCCAGCATATGTGTACCGTGAACCCGGGGCATCGTCGTTGTTCCCAATATATTTAATCGGCCACTGCATCAATGAATCTGAACTCTGTCTCGTCAGAGCTTGCCGAGAAGCAATTACTGCTATCTTGCAATTTTGCGTTCTGCCGCCTACTACGATCATTGGCAGATAGATTCCTTATTTCCCAGTTGAAATGGGATTTCCAGGGTTGCGTTCATAAACTTACTCAGAGTAAGCTCTCCTTACTCTGAAGCGTTCACAAACTTACTTTGTCTTCCTCGGAGTATATTCTATGAGCGTTCATAAACTTCCTCTAAATAAGCTCTGCATACTCTGCAATTTGGGAGAGTAAACACATACTCTGACAGTTGTGAAGTACGATTTTCATTCTGTCCTGCTCCCGCAGACTTTTTGAAACTTGAATATTATTCGAATAAGTATTTATTTCTGGTTTTGTTTCACTTCGATAACGAAACACGGAACAATTAATTTTCCACGTGAAACAACTATTCTGTGGAAATAATGAAATAGTAAAGAATTACTTTAATGATTAATAAATTTGATGAAATTGCTAGCAGTGAATAAACGAAGCTCAAAGTAAACTTTACCAAGAGATAATGGTAAAGAAGAGAAGAGTTTCTCCCTGTATTGCAGAACCTAAAGTTGTCCGTTCAAGTTCTAATAAATCGAGACATGAAAAGACCCACAATAACTGTTTTTTGTACGTAATTAGAATCAACGTTGATATTTCGATGATTTTATATTCGAGAGGTCTGTTGAGATTCATTCATATTTTGCTTTATCTTTCATACAATATTTTTTTAACTTCTTTTTGTAAGCTTCCTTAAATGAAACTATTTCTTGTTACGAAGTATTAAATTTTTTTCTGGCGTAGAGTCAATAAAACAATAAAACATGTTATCACATTTTTAATTTTCTGCTTGCAAAAAGAGATTATAGACAATAATATCCTTTTTCATTGTTTCTGTCTCATTAGAAGTAATTCTACGTCCTGAGAACATTTATCAGTTCCCTCACAATCATCAAAAAAACACGGTTATGCTCTGCTTTCAAAATAAAAGAAAAATAGACTATACTTCGAAGACACAACTAAAAATGTACGACTAGAGAAAATTTTTTTCTAAAACTTCTTTTATTCATTCAGATATAAAAATTGTATATGCAAAAGTATTATTCATAACCTATACCTTTGTTCAATGTTTGAATGACATTTGTCATGGTTACGCTGAGTTTCATAAACGTTGATCGGGCGATCAAGTCCTTAATCGAGCGATTCTGAGTTAAAAATTCCGTAAATTTGAAACTCTATTGGTCGATTTGACAAAAAACGTCAAAGTATTCTCTGAATCGCGCAATCAACGATTTTTATGAAACCCACCATAAGATTGTGAACGACGAGTGTGAAGTAAAGTATATTTCTGATCATATGGCCATACTCTTACTCTACTCTCTGAGTAAATTCGCGAATGCAGCCCAAATAATAATAAATAGAATTTGATTGGTCCTGTGAGACAAAGTTTGTATAGGACAGGCCAGAAATGGAATTAAAGGTGGATTTGTACTTGTGCTGGGCCAATCTCACACACACTGTTGCCAGGTATGCTAATTTTCCTACAATTCACTATTTTTTTCCAGGGAGAGGGAAACTATATTTTCTGGAAATATGACCGGCACAAGTGGAAAAATGTTGGGCTGACTTTTTTTTCATTTTCGTAATTTTCCAGAAAATCTGAAGAATTTTATTGAAAATATTTACGGCACAAGATGTATCACAAATATTTCCATTCATTTGAGTGGCGTGAAGTATACATTTCTTGGCAAAGAGCAAAATTGTATCTTAATAATAGAATGAATTCCGGCAAACTTCTATTGAACAAAAGGAATTAGGATCGAGCACGGACCCTTGTGGAAAGCCGATATTAAAGCTATGAGCATCAGAGAGTACATCGTTTATCCTAGATATGTATGATATCTTAGATCCTAGATATGTATAAATTTATTCATTTCAGCATAAAAATACAATCATTTTGTAAAGAATATGAGGAAATCAATGAAGAATGTTTGAGCTCTCCTATCCTTAAGTTACAACCCTCGCAAATAGATAACTTTATTTTGAAGCATCCTGTTCATTGTGCAATCAATAATCGGCGTAAAAATAATCTTGTCATCTCCATGTTTATAAGCAAGAACTTAAATACAGTTTCGATTTTATCATTCAAGATTAGCAAGTACATTTCCCGCGTACTGCTGGCTACTGTTTATACAGGTGCTGTAAATCTTAAGGGGTTGCAATTTACAACCCCTGATAATTAAGTTAGGAGATCGAAAAAGATTGTGAGAGCAATATCTACTCAGCGCTTAGTGATTTTCAAAACCCTTAAAAAACATCAAAAACCGTCAACGTTTTTAAATGAATTTTTGATTTCGTTCCGGTAACTTTGAGAAAAATCAAGATCATTCAGATTCCTTCAATATTGAATATTTAAATTTTTAAAATATTTTGTTGGTAAAAAACACTACCCTATTTTTCTTATAAGGAGACGATTTAATAACTTGATATGTAATTAAAGTCCTCCCCATTATAGTATATAAAATTCAACTATCAAATTTTTCGATCTGTGCCGAGACATTTTCCATTTCTTCTCCACCTTCCTCTGTCTTCCACGCTCTCGAAAGACGAGGGTGGTTCAATACCGACGTCCCCGGATGTTTGAGGCCAAACTGAAAAGGTCAGATATGCCGGCTGCCTCGGCTTAAATTATTTCCTGCCCGCATAAAAACTAGACTACCTCATCGGAAATCTGGGCTAAACCCGAAAATACCTCGCATTGCCGAACGCAACCGTTCCGTCCTCATCGCCCATTCCATCTATGACTTTGAATTACTAATGTCAAAATGAGTCACGTCAAATGTCTTCGGGGTTGGTTTTCGTCATATTTGTACTAATTACAGCGCAAACACTGCTCCAAAACTGCATCGCAGTGACGCAACATGGAAAGTACACCAGGAATCTGCAAGAATACAACCTGGTGGTACCACACCGTCTCACGGAAAACGGCGAGTTCTTGAGCTTCAAAATTCCCCATTACTATGAACACGAATCGGTTGGAAAGTCAAAAAGATCAGCCGATAACGAAATGGCGCACTACGGTATAAAGTTAGCCGGCAAGTACTACCAACTTAACCTCAATCCTAACCACGGTTTCATAGCGCCCGACGCCATATCCGAAATCAGAGAACCAAAAACGCCTATCAAGGAAAGAACCATAAACAAAGTGTTGCGGAAGAGGATGTGCCACTTTAGTGGCTCTGTCGAAGGTATCCCAGGATCACGAGTTGCCCTATCAACATGCACAGGTTTGGTCGGTTACATCTCAATAGACGACCAAAAATACTTCATCGAACCTCTGAACGAACACCAAGCGAACTTTCTAGGTCAACACCTCCACATAATCTACAAAAGAGACATCCAAAACCCGTACGAACACGACGATAGATGCGGATTGAGCAGAAATTGGGAGTCTGACTGGAAAAGAACCTTAAGGAACAAATACGCGAAAGACCATCGTTTATCTCTCACCAAAAGAGGCCTGGCAAGCGTGCAGAGATACCTTGAGCTCCTGGTAGTGGTCGACAAGAAATTCATCAAGTACCACAAATTCCACGACATCGAAACTTACATCCTAACCATAATGAACATGGTCTCCAACTTTTACAGAGACCCATCAAACGGAAACGCCATGGAAATCGTCGTGGTTCGCGTCATGTACCTTGAGAAACAAGAGGATGAGATCGACCTGATGATCGTTGATAACGCTGACGACACCTTGATGAGTTTCTGCAAATGGCAAATGAGAGTCAATCCGAAAGACGTGAAGAACCCGAACCATCACGACATCGCTATACTGTTAACACGTCACGACTTGTGCGGCGATAACGGTACCAAGTGCGGATTGGAAGGCCTAGCTTACGTCGGGACCCCTTGCACTCCTGATGAACCTTGTTGCATCAACGAAGACAGCGGCCTCATCTTATCCATCGTGCTCACACACGAGTTGGGACATGTCATGGGTTGCTCTCACGATTCCCCTGAAGATTCAGGCTGCGAATCCAAGGACCCAAAAGATAATTCCAACTACGTCATGGCGCCTTTTGTTGATTTGAACACTATCAGGTGGTCTACCTGCAGTAAAGCCTTCATCACCACGCTATTCGAGAGCGATCTAGGGGAGTGTTTGAACGATGAACCCCAAAAATCACTCTATAAACAAACCGAGGTCCTTCCAGGAGTTGTATACGACGCTCAGGCGCAGTGTGAAATGACGTATCCAGGTTCCAAGTACGAAGCTTACGATCCAGAGAATTTCTGCGACCTCGTTTACTGCAGGACAAGCCCTACGATCATCCAAAGCACAGGACACTCTTACGTCGATGGAACCAAGTGCGGGGAGAATAAATGGTGCTTCCACTTAAAGTGTATAGAGGTTGGGGAAAGACCAGAAGCTGTTAACGGAGGCTGGAGTAAGTGGAGCACCCCAACAGAATGCTCCAGGACTTGCGGAGGTGGCACTACGACGTCCTCGAGAGAATGCAACAATCCCACACCTGCCAACGGAGGACGATACTGTCTAGGAGACAGAAAGAAGGTCACCACCTGCAACATGCAACCTTGTCCTCAAGGTAGTACTCCATTTCGGGAGATTCAATGTACAAAACACAACACCATCCCTTTGAGTGGAAAAACCCATACGTGGAAACCTTACTTGAAGAAAGACGAACCTTGTGTCTTGTACTGCTTGAACGAAGAGAACGTGTTCCACAGGTTGGAACCTAGAACAATCGATGGTACTCCTTGCAAACCTGCCACGAAGAATATGTGCATAGCTGGGGCTTGTGTCAAAGTCGGTTGCGATGGTGTCATCAATTCAGACGCAACTGAAGACGTTTGTGGCATCTGCAATGGGGATGGAACCCAGTGTAAGATAGTTGAGCATACGTACACCAACACTGGGCGAGGCTACACCAAAGCTGCCACGATACCTGCAGGAGTTAGAAACGTTTTTGTAGAGGAGGTCAAACCTTCAGCTAACATCATCGCACTCACTGATAAAACTGGAAATAACTTCTTTCTTAATGGGAACTACGCAGAGTCTCCCGACATTGAGTTCCTCATAGGAAAGGTGGAAGCCGTCTACAGGCATCCAGAGGAAAATCAAGAACTCTTGGTCATCAAAGGACCAACAGATCAGGATTTAGTCCTGATGGTATGTTTTTTCGAGGCAAACAACGTAGGTTACAAATTTCGATACTCGGAGCCAGCAGCTGAGTCTGAATACCTTCCGAAGTACCACTGGGAGATCTTGAACTACGGCGATTGCTCAGCGAAATGCGGAGGAGGTGTCCAACAAGCAGAAATGTCGTGTTCGGAGGAGAAAGCAGGCAAGGTGAGCCCAACCTTCTGCCAAGACTTGGAAAAACCAGAATCGAGCATTAAGAAATGCAACGAGCAACCCTGCAAGACCAAGTGGAGGGTTGGTAAGTGGGGACCATGCCATGCTTGCAAATACAAGTCCGGTGTCCGACTACGCGAGGTGGAATGCGTGAGACAATCACCACACCCAGGAACCGAAGATATACTGGTAGAAGACGGCGAATGCAAAGGACCTAGACCAGCCACTAGAGAATTGTGCAACGCTCCAAAAAAATGCAAGGTCAGAAGCGCACAGTATGGCCTACCCGACTCAGAAATGATGGACGTATGGCACCAGATCAGATCGGTCAGAAGAACAAAGGCCAAACGTTCAGAAAACGTGTGCGAACCAGAAAAAAAGGTCAAGATCAAAGTTGGTTCCATAGTTAAAGACCACGTCAATCCGGATGACATCAAGGTGGACGTGATCCCTTTGAAACCGACGTCCATGACGATTAACATGTCCGACAGTGCTTTCGAGTCCATGGGGATGTGATTGGGGATACTAAAGACGAGAAGAAGATCAAGCATCTGCAAGGTAAAGCTGCGGCTGATGAGATCATCCGTTTGGAACATAAGAACAACACAGCGAATAGGCGTTAAGTACTTTATTATTTGTAAATATGATTTTTTATCTATGTTGTGATTTATGGTGAATTATTTTATTTATATTATATTTTAGGTTTCAATATGAAAGATGAAATAGAGTAAAATGTGAGATTTTAATGAGTCAATATATATTTGATATAGCTGTTTCAGTATGTTTTCTATTCTTTTTCAAAAGTTTATTCGTATGGGGGAATTCTTGAATTCTGAACCATATCTTTATTTCACTTTATTGTGTTTTTTGCTCTTCTCTGTTTTTTTTATTTTCAAACAAACAATTATTGTTGTATCATATGAATGAATCAAAATATTGAAAATAAATATAAATAATAACCTCAATAAAGTATATATATTTGAGATCAGAAGAAAGAGCTCTACCGATTAGAAAAATAAAATACAGGGTGCACCATTTAAAAAGCAATAGTTCACAACAAATTTTCAGGTTTTCGATCGATGCCTTCATGAATTTCTTAATACTGAATTCTGAATGCTCATGAAAAATACTTCAAATTTGCCCATTCAAACGTTTTTATACGACCAATATCAACTGAGATAGCTATTGAGTAAAATATAATCAATCACCCTGTTCATTGTTATTCATACATCAGAAGAATTCTCTTTATTTAAGAGGAAAAAGGTAACTTTTTTTCATATTTAACAATTCTATCATTGTAGTACCTTGTGATGAACAACATTTTTAGTTTTTTTTTCCGAGAATGCGAGAATAAATAGGGCAGATTGCTGATTGTCCATTATGAATCGGCGCGTATAGGCAACTCAAAATACACAGTAATCGTTTACATTGCCGATAATAGTAGAATGAGGATTTGTTCAAAACATTTCATCATCAAATTTTCCGTAGTGTTCGGAAGAAAGATAGGTGTAATAACATGGACTCAGATGCGTTAATATTATTAGAAAATGTAGTTCACCGAATTAATATCATATATAATACTTTCACGAAAACGCTATTAACCGTAGCGACACCTACTGGACTTATTCGCAAGAAAATTATTTCCTAATTTTTTCCATTTCATTTTCATCGAATTTTTCAAGGTTTTATGGTATTTTATGGTAACCCCGCTGCAGAAGAATCCAACAACAAAATTTTCGTGACAAACAGTTCATCCAATTATGAGTTATAAATGGTGTAACCAACAATATGGCCGCCTTAGTTTAATATATTAAAATGTGCATCAATCCTCAAAAAGGTTGAGGTAGAGTTAGAATTATGGATTGAAATTTTTGTGAGAAAATTCTGCGTTCTTCTGAAACTTTTTCGAGGTTTTGTCCCCCAATCTCTGCAACCAAATCAATCAGAATTTTTTTATGAATGATGGTAAGGCCATTCGTGAAGTCTTGAAATAATTTGTCAGGGGCAAATCTTCTAGAAAAAATTGTTTCTCAATAATGAAATGAGAAACAACCCTATGAACTATTAAACTCCATGATCAGACAAATTCGCAAAATTCTATTTCAACCTCAAGTTAAGAAAGAGAGGTCAATCTTCTTGATTCATTTCAACCACAGAAATAGAGAAGTCTTCCATTCAACATACTTCCAACGTATATTCTGTATTCTTTCAGAAATATCTAATGAATAAGTATATAGCTGCCTAATAAGATATAAAAGGGGGAAAATATATCAATGATGTTAACGCAACCATTCTTTTGACATACCTATTTGAATATCCTTATTTTCCGTTTATGTATGTAACTGATTTGAATATTCTGCTTTGCTCATTTCAATGAAATTTGATCGTATTTATATAAACTTTTCTAAAATAAAGAATTCAAATGTGAATAAATGTCGAGAACATGAATATTTCATCAACTCATAATTCTCGGAAGTAATTGCACAAGTGCATCAAAATTACCGATAATTTTGCATGACAGCGTGTTGTCAAAAAACTGCATGAGTTCATTTTCATTTTTGAAGAAAGAGCCCGACACCGAAGGTCGCTCTTTACAATGCAATTATCGCTGTAATTTTCGATAATTGCATTCTATCAACATGAAGTTTTTGACAGGAGGGAAACATTCTAATTAATTATTATTAGAGAGATGGAAGAATTTTCACATTATATGAGCTGACAAACTTCCAAACATTTCGAGATGATGAAATTTATGTCCTGAATTCTCTATAGAAAATATTTCGATCGTCTTTCAACATTTCCTGCATGTAGATTCAGGTCTCAATAACAAAGACAGAATGGGAAAAATTGATAAAATAGGCTTTAAGCCCAGTCTCAAAATTCCAAGGATGTTATTTATTTGGCGTAAAAAACAGATAAATGACCAATACGATTTGATTTGAATGGGAAATTGAATACTTTCGAATCAATCTTCGATTTTTCCCAAAAACACAATAAAGTTGGGTAAAATCTGAAGAACACGTTAAAGAAAGTGTGTTGTCGCTTCCATTAACACAGTTTATTGAAATTCGTGATGACATCTGCCCTTGCCAAATGACCCCATGTGAATAGAAGCTACGGTCAGAGCAATAGCACTTTTCTCTCACGCCGTACGACTGGTCCTAGATCGAAGGATGCTGGGAATCTAGAAGTATTTTGCATGCGTTGTTCCATTGTACCCTCTGTTCTCGACCGACTCGATTCGAAACCTGATATACAGGTCGAAAAGCGCTAGATTTTTCTAGGAGATCTCTTTAATCACATTATAATATGAATGGCGATAAAAATGGCGTCGATGTATGAAAGAAATTCGGGGGATTGAAAAGTCAACACGCTATTCAAGACGTCGAAGTTTTGACCGAACAACTTTCTGTTTCAAATATTAATACCGAATTATTAACGGATGAAATTTCTGGTAAACAGAAACGGAATAACTGACAGAAGTTAGGAATAAAATATGTGAATGCAGGGGTGTCACAGGGTTCTATATTGGGGCTTCTGCCATTCCTTATATACAAAAAATGGCATCGTAAATTTGAGACACAGAGATTCGTTGAAATTTAGAATCAATTGATTCGATTGATTCGAATTTACGTGAGTGTTTTTATCGGACAATCAAAGTTTTGTGAAACTCATCTTTAGTCTCTAAACTCAAAGTAAGCACTGAGAAAAATTCAGTACAGGGTGGTCAGATTTCGATGTTTTAGTACTACATCTCGTAAATTAAGCGAGATGGAAAAAAAGTTATACACATGTCATGTTCTCTTTTTTCGAGAAACTCAAATTGCTGAAAACCGCAATTCGCTAAGGTGTCTAGTTTCCATGCTACAGGGTGATTTTGAAATTTGGCCAATGATTATAATTGGCTATAACTTCCAAGTGTTGCTGCTACGCTCTCGAAATAAAAACATCTTTAGTGTAGTTTTTTTAGTACTTTCTACCAGTCCTATCAACATTTCAGTGCCTCTGCAAATTTTAGAGGAATTTAAAAAATATTTTTTTTCAAATGGAAACCGTAGTGTGGTATGATGATATTCAATAGACTTTTCTCAGACAATTTCAAAAATATATCATGATATACTTCCGATCTTAAATATAGAAAATTCTCAAAAGCAGTATTCGATCAACGAAATCAAAGAGGTTTTTGATTTTGATTAATTTCTTTTCACCTGAGAAAGTCATACAACTTGAGCCTGCTTAAATTATGTTGACCGAAAAGTGTGTTTTTCAGATATATTTTTGAAATTGTCTAAGAAAAGTCTGAATATCATCATAGCACACTACAGTTTAATTTGAAAAAAATTATTTTTTCAAATTTCTCTAGAATTAGAAGAGGCACTGACATTTTGATAGCACTGGTAAAAAGTACTGAAAAAACTGCCCAGAAGAAGTTTTCATTTCGAGAGTGTAGCGGCAATACTGCGGAAGTTATAACCAATTATAATAGTTGGCCAAATTTCAAAATGGAAACTAGACACCTTAGCGACTTGCGGTTTTCAGCAACAAATGTTTCTCGAAAAAAGAGAATATGACATTTATATTACTTTTTTTTTTCTCGCTTAATTTAGGATATGTAGTACTAAAACATTGAAATCTGACCACCCTGTACAGGGTACCCCAAATTGCTTGATCTTGGCTGTTTCTGGTACTTGTAGACTAGATAGGTAAAAACGTTGAAAGGAGTCCTGAGCTCGATTTCTGTGAAAACACCAGTAGTGAAAATCGTTTCACGATATCTCCATTTGTTTTGAAGATATAAACAAATTTTGAAATTTTTTCGATTTAGAAGATGTGCCATAACTTTTTCATTTTCAAAAATATCTGGAAACGATAAAATCTTTCAACGAGCACTTTTTCACTGGGAAGAAGAAAATTTTTGAATTTTTTTTTCTTAAATTTTTGTTTCATGATAAAAGATGAAAAAAATTGCGTTCGTATTTAAAATAAAAAAGTGTTTTTTTTCCACGGGAAAAAAAATTGAATATGGTCTCTTATTTCCGGTTAAAAAGCGCTTCTAGAAAGTTTTAATCGTTTTCAGATATTTTTCGTAAATAAAAAAGTTATGGCACATTTTCGAAATCGATAATATATTAAAATAATTTCACTAATGGCGTTTTCACGAAAATCGAGCCCAGGACACCTTTCGAAGTTTTTACCTATCTAGTCCAGAAGTCCCTAAAACAGTCAAAAATCAAGCAATTTGGATACATAGCAGTAAAAGCTTACAACTCACTTCCCTTTGAGGAGGGAATAAAGCTTACCGCGATTGTTGGAAGAGTCATTGTATAGTTTCAGTTTTTATTCTCAAAAAGTTTTAGTAATTGTACCTCTTGAATTTCCTCTTTCTGTAGATTCAGAGCAAAAAAGATTATCAAAAAGTAAAGATCCACCTCGTACGAAACAGAGAAGTAAAGGAGATAAGAGAAAGACAGAAAATCCAACACCCTCCACCTTTAAACCCCCAAAAACACTCACCTTCTTCTCCGTCAGCTTCTCGCACCTCCTCTGCTTGCAGATCTGGTGGCTCTTGTCATTCCTGCAAGGCGCACAGTCACCGCAATTGTCCTTCCTCTGGCACCCGATGCATTCCCCGCACCGTTTCCGTTTCTTTTTCACCTGTTTGTCCACGCCGCCGCCACTGATATCGTCCACACTCGAATTGTCCGGCAAGTGGAGGTTCTTGAAACCCGCAGTACTCGAGATCGCGGCCACCTGACCCGAATTTTCCGACCCTATGTCCATGTTGCTGGAGGCACCGTCACTCTCCGTCGAGCTCTCCAGACTTGACGCCCGTATTTTTCTGCGCTCTTTCTTCGGAAGTCGTTTCTAGTGGGGGAGTTCATGATCATTCCGTTCTTTTGTCTAGACCGTTGTACAGACCGTTGTCGATGTTGGGTACCGGGTTTTGGAATTGTGTAGGGTGTAATGTGACGTTTTGCAGCTTCAGACCTGGGTCTTGAAGAGAGGTGAGCTTGAGGTCGGCGTCTGAAGGTTTAAACACGGTTACGACTGTTGGAGAAGAGATCAGTTGGTTGTTCTGGATTATGGCTCCGTTTTGGGGCGGAAATATGCTTGTGTTGAGGGTTGTGAGGTTTGTGGTTGGGTGGGAGTACAGCTGGATGTGCCTTTCGTCCAGGAACTGCTGTTGAATAGACGGGATCTCCCTGGCTTGGATGGGAGCCGGCACCAAAGGGTAGCTCCTCGGGTTAACTGCACTTAACGTATGGAAATTAGAGTTCAACGTGGTTAAACTATGATTACCGGGACTAGAATTCGGCGATACTGGAGTTAAGTTAGTAAGAGTTGTTAAGGTAGGTTCACTGGTAGTAGCGGGGTCGTTAAAAGCCTGAAATTGCGATTGAAATGATGGAAGCTTCGAAGCGCCATTCTGTTGCGCGAAGGCGTCAGCCAATGAGTTTACCTGAGTTGTAGGTGCGAAGGCTGAAGTTGAGTCCACAGGTTTAGACTCCCACGGCCTGTATTGCGGCTGGGAGGAGATGATCGACAACCCGTTTTCCCCCCTCTCTAACAGCCTGGTCTCCGTGTAGTAATCCCAGTTGGAGATGTCCAAGAGTCTAGCGTCGCTGAAGAGTCGATCAGAGCTGGTGGTGAACCCCCCGTTGGAGTCCATATCAGCCGAGAAGGTCGAGAATGGGGGGAGGTTGGACCCAGGGGTCGCATCTTGGACCGTCGAGTTCGGGGTAGCGGGCGTCGGGGGGTAGGACGACGTCAGCGTCGTGTATCCGGATGAGAGACCCTCAGGGTCTTGGCTAAGAGTCTCGCTCATATTGCGGGCATGTTTCGATTGTTGTGCAGGATTGGTTTCGTCTAAGAAACTGGCATTTTTAGAATATACGGACTAGATTATTGTTATTGTCATTTTTTTGTTATCCTGAATTTCGCTGAGATGAGTTCGGAGTTCCCTGGTTAATTTGTACTTCACCGTTATTTGTACTGTCTGTTGGTTTTGTATAAAAATAATGTTCTCAAATGTACATGACTTGCTCTATAAAAATAATACCTGCAACAGAAAAAAACAATGTTAATTTTGTCACTCTGAAGATATCATGAAGGATATCTTTTATAAAGCTATATTTCAATTCTTTTTTTTTTGTGTTGAATCAATGGAAATTTCCTTGATCGATTGTATCAATTTTATTTTGATTTTTCAAATCAGAATTTTAAAACCTCCTTATTTCCACAGTTCTGAAGGAATTATTGTTCATCATCACGAGTGGAAGAAAAGTGAAGATGTTATTGTCAATTATTGATTTCGAAATTTGTGTCTAATGGAGAAACTGTGTACCTATGAATGTAATGAATTATTAGGTGGGCAAAATTGGTGATACTTGAACTACAATTTTTCATGAGAGATAGAGGAAAATGAATGACACATTACGGTGGTCTTTTTCGGAGAAACTGTAATGCCGTCAACTGCATGCCTCTATCTTCTTTTGGTTTCGTGTTATAGGACAAAATTTAAATTTGGACGATTTCAACTTTGGCCATTATCTCCGTTTCTGTTTATGCTAGGATGTTGAAATGAGAACATTATACAGGTTTTTTTTTCATTGCAATTCAGTAGCGTACTTTGTTTTTCCTAAGAGGTGTCCTTGCTGAGCTATATCGTAAACTTATCTTTTTTTCTTATGGAAACAATAGTGCAAAACGGCTTAGAAAGAATTGCCTTTTTTCCCGTTTCAGAAATATATCATACATCATACATCGCCCTCAGATTCATTCAGATATCATGAAAAATATAGTTTGTATTTGAAATTTGAATTATTGAGTATTAAGTAGGCTGAATCATAGATTTATATGTCTCTACGCATGGTGTCATTATTATTTTGCGACTGAATTCTTGATTCAATTCTCCGTGGTTTGATCTTTATTCAGAACAACTGTCAATTCGAAGTCATTATTGCCGCTGAAATACAACATTTTAACCTATAATATTGCTCGTAGTTTTCGAGCATTTCCATATTGCCGGCAATAATGACTTCGAATTCTAATAGTTGACAGTTGTTCTGAACAGAGATCAAACCACGGAGAATTGAAGCAAATACTCGATGGCAAAATAATAATGACACCATGCTTAGAGACATATTATTCTTGTGATTCAGTCT
Source organism: Hippodamia convergens (assembly GCA_038502775.1). Taxonomy (NCBI): domain Eukaryota; kingdom Metazoa; phylum Arthropoda; class Insecta; order Coleoptera; family Coccinellidae; genus Hippodamia; species Hippodamia convergens. Next base: position 43,093,080 of record CM076610.1, read on the forward strand.
ACTTAATACTCAATATTCAAATTTCGAATACAAACTATATTTTTCATGATATCTGAAACAATCTGAGTGCGATGTATGATGTATGATATATTCCTGGAACGAGAAAAAAATGGCGATTCTTTCTGAGCCTTTTCAAACTATTTTTTCCATAAGAAAAACACAACTTTATGTTATAGCTCAGCAAGGAAACCTCTTAGGAAATCCGAAGTATGCTGCTGGATTGCTATGAAAAAAGTGCCCGTATAATGTTTTTATTTCAACATCCTAAGCACAAACAGAAACGGAGATAATGGCCAAAGTTGAAATCGCCCGAATTTCAATTTTGGCCTACAACTCGAAAACAAAAGAAGATAGAGAAATGCAGTTGACGGCATTATCAGTTTCTCCAAAAAAATACCAAATACTTTATTTTCCTGAAAACTTAATTTGGGTTTTCTCTCCCAGTCTCTGAAACAAGAAACAATTATAAAAAAATTTTTAATAATATAAGAAAGGCCGCTGCGTAAAAATTTGAGCACTAATTTGTCAGGGACCAAAACTTTACGAGGAGAAATTGTTGCCTAACAATGAACAAAAAGAAAAAGAAAACTTTGAAATCTTAAGCGTAACGTTTCGGAGTCTAAATCTAATTGTTTCTGGTTTCAGAGACTGGAGAGAAAACCCAAATTAAGTTTTCAGAGAAATGCAGAGACCTTCCAGACAATATTTCAATAAATAACCAAATATCTTATATTAAAAATTTCGTTTCAATTAAACTTATAGATGATAAAACCCAAAAATGTAATCACAGGAAATTCAGAAATATAATACTAGAGGCTAGGCTATTGGGGTTTTTCCCTACGTCAAATTCACGAAAAAAAGGTATCCAGGGGTGGCATAGGCTGTTATGAAAATTTAGAACAGCGGATTTCAATAGTATCTATTATATCGTGAACATGATATGGGCCACGTGTAGATCAAGAAAAAAGTATTGATTCCTTTGATTTCACAGAATAATTCGGTGCCCAAAACCATCGAGAACAATCAACGAAATACCGTAATAAGCAACCAATATAAAAGAATGAAGAACCTCAGCCCGCTTGATGTTTTCGGCTGGATGATATCCGCAGATGAGAAGAATGAGAAGAGCCAAAGCTTCAGCGCCTGCGTAGCTTTTTGTCGATTTCGCGGGCCTCCGGAAATTCCATTCAATTTCAATTTATCGGATGCGGAAATTCGGCGAAGCGTAATTTGCACCTCGATAAAGAAATTATCAAATTCAAAGGGGCAGAAGAGCGTTCGCTAATCGGATACCCAGGCCCGGGCACCGAAGAACACTTTAATTTCTCGAGTCGAGGCTCTGTGGTCCTCGGGCTTTGACGCTTGACAACAACACCGACCCGGGAGTTTGAAAAACGATGCTGCATATTGCTTATTGGAGGGAAAAGGGGGTTGGTAAACGCCTAAAGTTATGAAAATGGCAGAGTTCCGGATATTATCAAGTTTTGAAACATGGCAACAATGTGTCAAGAGCGTTAATGTCAAATTGACATTTTTCGGAATACGTCGTAGTGTTTGATCTCCGACAAATATTCCATTTTTCGTCCTAATAATAGTTGTTTGGTTTATCTATGGGGGATGATTTCCTTTCATTAGGGTCCCATAGCGGTCTTCAAACATCTGAAGTGCCGAAAAATCATCACCTGGAAGGTCGCACCCGGTTTGTAAAACCCTCACGACCAGAGAGCAGGAATTTGAGAATTTTGAATTTGAATATCGAAGGAATTTCGAAAGACAAGTGTGATTACGTCTCCAAATTAGCTGATGAACATGGTATCGAAGTGATTCTTCTGCAAGAAACCCACACGGCAACAGAAAAAAGTCTTCGTGAAAGAGGACAGTTGAAAGGTTATGTATTAATTGATTTTTTACTGAGTCCAATATACGGTTTAGCTTGTTATGTTAAAAAATTATCAGTTCGTAATGTTCAACAGATTCGGAAAGGGGATATTGATGGAGTTTTTTTTCATTTCTTTCAAATTTTGTGACATTTCTGTCATAAATATTTATAAACCTCCGAACATTATTTGGCCAAGAAATCTGAATGTTGATGTTTCCCACCCATCAATTTATTGCGGAGATTTCAATTCTCATCACGTAATGTGGGGTTATAATTCTGTCGATAGAAGTGGTATAGCTCTTACTAACTGGATGGAGGATAATGATTATTTTTTAATTTTTGATGCTAAAGATACACCTTCTTTCCATTCTGCAAGATGGAATAGGGGCTATAATCCTGATCTCTGCCTAGTTTCCTGTGATATTTCTTCAAAACCTCTGAAAGTAAGTCGAAAAGTTCTTGGGGATTTTCCGCATAGTCAGCATAGGCCAATGTTATTGACTCTAGGTGATGAGGTTCTTTTTGCTCCATGTTTGGACAAACCCCGTTGGAATTTCAGTAAGGCTAATTGGGTCAATTTTGGGAATAAAGTCGATAGTGACATAAGATGGATTAGACCGTCTTATGATAATTATTCTAGATTCGTGGGCGTAGTTAAAGCGGCAGCTAAAAAGTTCATTCCGAGAGGTTTTCGTAAAGAATATGTTCCTGGTTGGTCAGAGGAAACTGAAAAATTATACAAAGATTATCAAAATTCCCCATCAAATGAAAAAAGTGAAAAACTCATGAGCTCAATAAATGCCAGTCGGAAGGATAAATGGAATAGTGTAGTCACAAATATGAATTTTACACATTCCAGTAGGAGTTCATGGGATGTTTTGAGAAAACTAGGTGAAGCTGCACCTCTCGCGATATCATCCTCGAAAATTAACCCCAAATTGATTGCTCGTCGTCTTGTTAATGTCTCTAATTCAGTTAAAATATCGAAATCCCAAATCAAAGATATGAAGTTGAAATTACATAAATTTAGGACATCAAAACATATCGTGAATGTTATTTCTAACCCATTCAATATGGATGAATTAATTTCAGCGATTAAAAACACAAAATCAAGAAAAGCAGCCGGTTTTGATGGAATTTATCCAGAATTCATCAAACATTTAGGAAAAAAAGCCCTATCTTGGTTATTATCTTTTTATAATGATATATTGAATTCCGGCAATTTTCCGACCGAATTTCGCAAAGCTAAGGTAGTAGCAATTTTGAAACGTGGAAAAAATTCTTCTGATCCGAGTAGCTATCGTCCTATTAGTTTATTGAGCGTCCCTTTCAAAATTTTAGAGAGATTGATTCTATTTAGAATAGAATCAACTATTGAAGAAACATTACAGAACTGTCAGGGCGGTTTCAGAAAGAATAGGAATTGTTGCGATCAGGTTCTTAGCCTCACCACATTTATTGAATCAGGGTTCAATAAAAACTTAAAAACAGGGACAGCATTTGTCGATTTATCAGCTGCATATGATACAGTATGGAAAGATGGATTAATTTTCAAACTATATAATCATTTGAAATGTGGAAAAATGGTAAGACTATTGGAAAATATGTTATCCGACAGAAGGTTCCGAGTTTTTGTCGATAATAACAGTAGTAATTTCGAAACTTTGAATAATGGTCTTCCACAAGGTTCAGTTTTAGCACCACTTCTATTCAATTTATATTTGTGTGACATTCCATCTACTTCTTCGGAGAAATTTATTTATGCTGATGATATTGCTCTGGCTTTTCATCATTCTAATTTTCAAACATTAGAAAGTACCCTTTCCGCAGATCTGGACATAATGAAAAATTATTTTTTGAAATGGCGTTTGTGCCCGAATGAAAATAAAACCGAAGTTTCGTGTTTTCATTTGAATAATCACCAGAAATATAGAAAATTGAGTGTAACTTTCGGTTCTTCTCCCTTAAAACATAATTTCAATCCTAGATACCTGGGAATCAAACTTGATTCCTCTCTAAATTTCAACGCCCATTTAGATGATCTGCTTTTGAAACTTAAAACTCGAAACAATATTCTTCAGAAACTAGCTGGTTCCTCATGGGGCGCTGATGCAACAATACTTCGAACAGCAGCGCTTGCTTTGGTTTATTCTGCTGCTGAATATTGTTGTCCTGTTTGGTTGAACAGTGTTCATGTAAAAAAAATTGATGCCCAACTAAATTTTTCTATGAGGATTATTACTGGTACTATCAAGTCTACACCTACTCCTTGGTTACCAGTCCTCTCAAATATTGTCCCCCCCATATTCGCAGAGAGACAACAGCTTTGAATTTTTGGAAAAAATTCAATTCCTTTCCAAATTCATTTCCCATACTCACCTATATTCCAGATAATAGGGTCCCCAGATTGAAGTCGCGTAAACCTTTTTGGTCAAATTTTCTGACTCATATGAATAGAAGCGACAAAGAAATGTGGCAATCTGAATGGAATGTATCCAATTTTTTCAATAAAGATCTTATTTCTGATCCTTCCATCAGAGTTCCTGGTTTTGACCTTCCCAGGAGAATATGGTCTGTTCTAAATCGCATTAGAACAGGCCATGGACGTTGCAATAGCATGCTATTCCGATGGAATTCGGTTGAGAGTCCTAGTTGTGAGTGTGGGGAAAATGAGGAGACTATAGAACATCTTATAAATAGTTGTCCCATTTATAAATTTCAAGATGGTTTCGAGGCTATACATAAAGTAACGAATGCATTTCTAAAATGGGTGGTTAATTTCAAAATTATTTGATTCATTCTGAATATTCGGTTTCTTTTCTGCTTTTTTCTTTTTTCATTTCAGATTAAGAATCGTGAGCCGTTTTGGGAAGAATCTATCGACGGATAACATGAAGATGATCTCACACTGATGTCTTTCAAGATTTTTCCTGATATTTAATATTTTATGTTATTTTTTTTACGGGGTGGCAGGTTTTTTCGGCTGAGGTTTTTTTTCCCTGGCTCTATAGTATCGTATGATACTAGTGATGATAGTATCGTATGATTCTATAGTATCATACGAAGAATGTTATGATACCCCGTTCTTTTTTTACCTCAGCTTAGGTATTTTTTGTTTCAACATTTATTGTATTATTTTAGCTCTCTATTTTCATAAGAATATATATATATATGTTGTGGAGCACCCCTTAAGGCTGCAAAATGGAAGCATAGTTTCCTCTAATTCTGTGTCAATTCTGCCACATCTCGTATAACATAATCGTGAGAGAACATCTCAGTAATATTTACTCATTCTATGTTGGTCTCCTGCCATGAATTCATTTATCGTCTGTCAAATTTGTGGGAGATAAAACCGTTCTACCAATAATTTTTTTTCAATGCAAACATCACTGATCGTTAATCATGGAAACACTCCATTAATTTCAATAAAAATTCAATTCTAACACTCGTTCATTCAAAAACTCGCCACTGCGTGGCTTGCTTTGAATTTTGTACTCGTGAAAGAATAGTGAGCCTGAAACCAAGAAACAGTTTTTTCTTGTCATTACTTTGTACGAAAGTAGGTTCAATTAAATTTTCTAATGTTTCTACGATTTTTCGTTGTCACATGAGGAAAGAATAATATTTTCTCTATTTCAGTATCGTAATGAGTTCATTACAGTACTAAAAGAAGTGCTGTAATGAACCTCACTACAGCATTGTTTTCAGTTATATGTTTCGTTTTGTGGTTGTCAGTACTGACCTCCGATCCACTCAATTTTCCAATCAAATCAATTCAAATCCACAATCTGTCAAATTTTCGTTAGTGACACCAACTGCCAAAATACAATACGAAAGTCACTAATCTGAACTTTTATTCGAATTTCGAGAGTTTTCCACAAAACTTGACTGAAATAGAGAAAATACCGTCTAATACTCGTTGCAGAAGGAAATTCCAACACTCATGCTATCGAAAACTCGCTCCTTCGTCACTCGTTTTCGAACTTCGCATTCGTGTTGGAATAGGAGCTCATTCTGCAACTTGTTTTAGAATATACTATTCAGAATCGAAAATGTAATGAGTTCATTACAGTACTAAAAGTAGTGCTGTGATGAAACTCATTACAGCATTGTTTTCAGTTATATTTTTCGTTTTTTGGTTGTCAGTACCGACCTCCGATCCAATCAAGTTTCGAATCAAATCAATTCTAATTCCGTGATCTGTCAAATTTCGTATGTCACACCTACTGCCAAGATACAATATAAAAGTCACTAACCTGAATTTTCATTTGAATTTCGAGAGTATTTCACGAAACTTGACTGAAATAGAGAAAATATCGTCTAATACTCGTTGCAGAAGGCAATTCCAACACTCATGCTTCTGTTGGAATAGCAGCTCATTCTGCTACTTGTTTTAGAATATACTATTCTCTCGACTATTCTTTGCTTCACCAAAAATTTCAAGTTGTTCTTGTATTTCATGTTTTTTAGATTATTATTATCATCATTATTGTTTAAGTTAGGTTGTATTACCTATACTGCAATGAATGAGCCAAATTTAGTGTTTAACGATTGTTTTTTTGGTGAAAGAAATTATTAGAAGAAAGATCTTAGACTTCCGGCTATCTTAGGCTGCTTCTGGAATCCTAGATACCCAAGCAATTAAATTATTTTTTTATTCCTCGCGAAAATCACTTTTATTCCAACTCAACGGATTATATCTAATAATTTATCTTCGGATATAGTTATCATTGGTAATTCACAAAATGGCGGATTCGCCGGTACAGAAAATAATACATAATTCAACAAAATCTATGGTTCTTCGAACAATCGTTCTTCAAGAAAAAGGAAAAATCAAACAACAAAAAACTATTTGCCCTTACAGAGGCCATACCGGAAACATTGGTGAACCATAGAAAATTGAAAATAGTAATCATCCAAATGAAGACCATCTGTGAGCCTATAACTTGAAGTTGATATTCATTTCGATGATTCCTGTGTTCTATAATGCATATATGTTTCGAAAAACATCGTTTCTCAGTAAACGAAAAGCTGAATTTCTGCCGATTTCATCTGAAACCAACTTAAAGTATGCACAAAAAGTGTGGTGAAGAGTATGTGAAAGAAAGTTTAGACATTTGGGGAAATTGAACAAAAAACAAATATTTGTTCGTTGAATAAAATATATAATTTCATTTAAACAAAAAATTAATAACAGCTGAGGGTCTAGAAGAACAAATTCGTTTCTTTCACTTAAACCTACTAATTTTTCGACGCAGTATGGATATATTTTAACAATAGATTCTTGAGAACAGGAAACACTTTAGCCTGTTCCATTTTTTCCGATTCAGCCTAGATGAAATAATAGAGCCATTCCAAAATTTCGTAATGAGCTATAGTACCCCTGAAAACATGCCACTAATTAGATCACCGCTTAAACCTTCAAAAAAACTTAGCACAATCTCGAAATTCAATGAAAAATTCAGATTATACATGCTAGTGACTTTTGTATTGTATCTTGGCAGTTGGTGTGACTGTTACGAAAATTGGCAGCTCACGGAATTTGAATTGACGTATGTTAAAAATTGATAGGATCGGAAGTCAGGGTTGACAACCACAAAACAAAAAATATAACTAAAAACAATGAACTCATTAGGATACGGAAATGGAGAAAATTCTATTAAATAGCTTGATTTGTCACAAGGTGCTTTCTGTTATCATTTCGAACAAATGCTTATTTACAAAGATATAAAATCATTTCATTTTGGGCAACAATTCATTAATTTTCACACTACACTTCACCAGGAATCATCTGTTATTCTCCAACCTTTCAAGTTTGAGATTCGATGAATAATAAATTATTCATTCGTTGAATTTTCGGGCAGGTTTATCGCCTTCACGCGTGAAGAACTCCTTGATAACGCATAACGTACGTATAAGACGCTCGACACATCAACAGTTCGACGATTACACCAGAATATAAAACCCGCCATGCAGAACATTTCTTAGTCACCCGAAAACACGAAAAAAAGACCTTTCAAAATATTTTCCATCAAATCAGAATCACCTGATGAAAGCTTTACTAAGACTTCGAAATTAATTCAACAGCTCCACGACATGAGAAATCTCTGAAAACTTGATCAAGTCACCCTGCCCGATTTGACAATGACGTTGACATTTCGGGCTTTCAATCACCACCGAAAAATTTCATCTTTACTCGGCCACAGAGCTACCATTCCGGAGCACGGAATGGGAACGAAGGAATAAAACGCAATTAAACGTGCTTGGTCCTAATTAAATTTCTCGGAAAGGCAAGAATTCGAGTTCTGCACCAGGGAGCAGGACTCGTAAACCGACAAACGGCGATGCTCGCAGTCGCCATGGCAGCACATCATCCTCTACGGAAACGGTGCTGAAGTGCGTACATCCGGCAGGCAGCTTTATCGGCGCTCACGTGTTACAGCGCCCCTTGCCGCTCGCGAAAATGGTGGCACATAGAATGGCGACCCTGACCCGCGGCTGCAAGTGAACTAGGAAATGCGTTATTACCCGTAACCGCAACAAAACCCCGATATATCCGACCTGTGTCATGTAGATGACCGATGCATGCAGCCCCGTTCGCATGTGGACGAGGTCAGCGAACAGTTTCACTTTCTATGGCCCTACGGAAAACGAAAATGGGGTTAGCAACACGCCTTCCCGCCATTTTGTTCCAGGCGCGAAAAAACGACTTTTCCCTAATTCTATGACGAATCTGTCAATTATGCCACAGTAGAAGTAAATCGCGACAGTTTCTGTGGTTACAGCTGACGGCCTCCTGTCACGGTTTTATTTATTATCTGTCAAATTTATGATGGAGAACAGTTCTGCCAATCGACATGTTTCAATGCGAAATGTTCATGGAAATATTACATTCATTTCAATAAGAATTTTGCGAATAAGAGTAAATAATGTATTATACTCATTCAGAAGGCTCATTCTAACACATGTTCATTCATTCGTGGCTCGTTGAAATCTGAACTAGCCTTATCATTATGAATAAATATTACTCTCAATTTTTACCATCCAGAAAAATATAAGAAGTAATCGTAAAAGTTATTTAATATAAGTGTTCAGAAGTCACTGTATTCGTCCATTTCCGTTTATTTCCTCTAATTATTCACAGAAGTTTTATTGAAAATATTGGAATATCTCCATAATAGTATATTCTAAAACAAGTTGCAGAATGAGCTCCTATTTCAACACGAATGCGAAATTCGAAATCATGAGTGTTGGAATTGCCTTCTGCAACGAGTATTAGACGATATTTTCTCTATTTCAGTAAAGTCTTGTAGAAAACTCGAAATTCAAATAAAAATTCATATTAGTGACTTTCGTATTGTATCTTGGCAGTTGGTGTCACAAACGAAATTTGACAGATTGCGGAATTTGAATTGATTTAATTCGAGAATTGAGTGGATCAGAGGTCAGTACTGACAACCACAAAACGAAAAATATAACTGAAAACAATGCTGTAATGAGTTTCATTACAGCACTACTTTTAGTACTGTAATGAACTCATTACGATACTGAAATAGAGAAACATATTTTACTGATTTTAGCATTGAAAAATATTGGTTGGCAGAATTTTTTTCTCCCTCACAAATTTGACAGAAAGAGGTAGATCGATGATAGGATGCCAACATATAATGATTAAATATAACCATGAAAACTGTGCGAAACTATTCTATATTCTGGCACGATTTTGTTCGACAAGATGTGGCGGAGCAGATTTGACACAGAATTGGAGAAATAATGTCTAAAATACGAAATAAACGAGATATTTGTGTACAATATTTGTGAATAAAGGTGGAGATCAAGATTGGGAGAAAGAGTGAATAAAGAGAGGAAAGTATAGTAAAAATAAAAAAGCAGAAACATTTTCAGTGTAAAAGATATTAGAGGTGGCATACAATACGACCAACGAAACCATACTAGAACGCGAGGTTTGAAAAAAATTTTACAAACACTTGAAGACCAAATCATGAAAGTGTCAAGAATAGTGCATAAAAGAGCCGAATTTGGAAGCTGATACAATTCGAACTAGAAAAAGACGAAGAAGTAGATATTTTATCAAATGTTTTAACGAATATGCCATATTATAAAAATACATCAAAATACAGAATGAATCAAGACATCAATAATGAAGTAAACTAAACGTTCTAGTTGTTCCTATGATAAAAAACTCAACTGTTATGTCAAAACAACCTGAAAACATTACAGCGATACGAAATCTGGACACCTTTCCCGAGCATTGAGTAAATAAAACGTGCGTGATAACATTTAGAAGTAATCAAACAACATTAATACTCATTTTCATCACTTAAATTCGAGTTGTGAACCTTCTGCAGCGGCAAATTTGCATGATTGTAGTGACCTTGTGGCTTCGGCTTCTGGTAGTATTTTCTTGCACGGTTGAACGTCGATGGTTACGTAGAAAATATCAACATCTGCTCGAGACCGTTTTGAACTCGATAATAATATCGAAAAAAAATTATTCTTCGAACACCCCGTAGTCCACGGCAAATACGGAGCAATTTACGACTACAGTCACCTTGCAAATTATAGACGAATCAACGCGGAATAGATCGGAATAAAATTCGTAAACGGTGAAAAATTATACAAGGTCAAAGCTCCGATTCCATATTCAAAAGAACGTTATGATAGTTATATTAAAAATGGCAGGTGTGGATGGCTTAATTTGTGGTTTTCAATGTTTCTGAATCAAGAATTCGAGAAATTGCATACGGAGATAATTTCAGAGAAAGAACGACGCAAATCTGCACTTTTGTGACGAAAGAACGAATTAGGGCCATAAGTGAATTTTTTTTCAATTCAGATTTTTCAGGAAACTGTAGCACAATTTTTCTCGGTCAAAACAATCCAATTTTTCGAAAAGGGGTGGCACATTTTTCGGTTTTTGAAATATCTCGCAATAAAAGAAAATTTCCAACAACACGAAACAACACAACAACAAAAAATCGAAAATCCAAAAGTCCAACTTCACACACTTTATAAGAGACAATTCGTCGGTTGGAAAACGACGAAAATTATTGAAGGTTACGATGATTATTCAGGAAATACGCCATGAATGTTAAGGGTGGAAATCGAGATGAGTCACTGGAACAATTGCGAATCTGCCTACGCCATTGGAAAAAGTCCTGATGACTCATTTGCACGTCCATTACTATGAATTCGCGAAAATTCCCATCGGGACAAAGAACGTCGGAACGTTGATCATAACGCAGAATATGAAAAAAATTAACCTCGGGAAAAATTCAAAAGTTCGCAAAACGCATTCGAAATTTGATTTAATGATGTAAACAAAAAATCAGTGAAAGACTTTAAATTGAAGATTTGAGTGATTTTGGAAGGAATAAAGGGTTAAACATCAACGTATGTGGACAGAAAATAGAACCTTTTAAGACGTCGAAGAAACGAGAAAAATAGTTGCACTTTTACGCACTGCACGAATATTTCGTTTTCCACTTCAAATTCTCGAATTTCCACTAGAACCAACGAAATTTTCGTTGGAACACACCAGAAGCGGAAATGAAAGACTTCTCATTCCGTCTCGGGGGCCCTGTTTCGTTCCTTGCAACGCAGTCGGGTTAAACAGGGGTCGCGAGAATATTCGCGAGGTGCTTGCACCGCGAAAAAGCACAACTTCCCGCTGACATCGCCAGAAAACGCGTAAATCCAACTTGCAACTTCCGTCCTCGACCTTTTCCTGCCCCAAAAAGCATGCAAGATCCTCCTAAGGGTGAGAAATACTGACCATGTGTAAATTAAAAATATCCGCACACACACACCACCTAGCACGCACAATATGAAAATACAACTGACGCACAGTGCCGAGCTTTGAGGATCGGTCCCGCGCCGAGCTTCGCATCTGTCTTGCTTTTGGGCCAATGGGAGAGGCCGATTCGACACTGTCAAAGCTCGTACTATTAGATATATTGTGTTTGTGCCGGTACACCGGTTGAATTATTTTTAATTTATGAAAGCTCCTTTTGATAACGACGTTTCGGTGGAAATTGCGAGTTCGATTCTGTGGACTGTCAAATTTGGTTTGTACTCGATGAAAGCTCTGCGTTATGACGTCTGATGTTCGATTTTTCGCGTTGCGGATAATCGAGAGCTTTTTACGTGAATGAAAACTCAACCGATTTAACTCGCCGTTAGGTCAGCTAGGTTCTCTACTTTTTATTCGTAATTAGGCTTTCCAAGCTCCGAAATTTTAATTTATTTATGTTAAAACTTCATTTCTCTATTTTAGCATCGTAATGAAATCAATACAGTACTAAAAGAAGTGCTGTAATAAACTCATTACAGCTTTATTTGCAGTCATATTTTTCGTTTTGTGATTGTCAACTCTGACTCCCGATCATATCAATATTCAACACACGTCAATTCAAATACCGTAATCTGTCAGTTTTCGTAACAGTCACACAAACTGCCAAGATAAAATACAAAAGTCACTACTCTGAATTTTTATTTGAATTTCGAGAGTATTTCACAAAACATGACTGAAATAGAGAAAATATCGTCTGATACTCGTTGCAGAAGGCAATTCCAACACTCCTGCGTTTCGCATTCGTGTTGGTATTTTTGTGGTGAGCCAAGGTTCACCATCACAAATAAAGTCTTAAAAATCCCCATTGATTGATCGATTCTATGTACGACAAAAGTTATTCGGGGTCGAAGGTCAAAACTTTTGGGTTTTTGGCAGGTTTTATAAAAAAAACTTCGAACAAGAGTTGTAGTTTCTTCATAAAACTTACCGTTTTCGAGACAAATCCAAAAAACCCATAATTTTGACCTTTGACCCCAAATAACATTTACCGCACACTTAGGATCGATGGGGACTTTTAAAACTTTATTCGTAATATTAAGCCCTAGCCCTCCACAAAAATTTGGCTCCCCGGTAATTTTTGGTATTTCAAATGTCTATACAGTGTAAAACAGCCTAATGGAATAAATTCGATAACGAATAAATGAGAGCGTGTTGGGAAAAACGCTTGGACACCGATTTGTATTTTTAGATGAGCATTTTTTTCAAAAAAAAAAATAATTATATAGGGTGTGTCATGTAACAGTGGCCGATACCAACTTTCTTATTTGCAATTATTAGTTTTTGTGATTCTTCAAAAAATTCTAGACATAATTCATGTACAATGTGCCATACCTATCTTCAACTGTTTCGGAAATATTAAGCGTTTTCAGATGTATTACAAAAATAAACATTGAAAAAAAAATTATTTCATTTCACAAATAATATAAAAAAAAATAATTTCGATGTGAGAGATGTTCAAAATGTAGCGAATTTGTGAAATGAATTATTTTTCTTTTTTTAATGTTAAGTTTTGTAATACATCTGAAAGCACTTAATATTTCCGAAACAATTGAAGATAGGTGACATTGTATATAAATTATACAGGGTGGCCATTTGAAAACGAAACAGACCAGATTACAAACGAAATAAATTTTTTCGATAGAAATGCTCAGACAGGTCGATTTCTGTTTCGAGGGGGACAACTTAAGATGTAGGTTACGGACGCATAGCGCTTCAACCCTTGCTACTACAACCCTCACCCCCAATTTTTGAATAGGAAAGATGGGGTGAGTGATACCTCATTTGGAAGGTATTTTTATACTGATTTCAGCACAGTTATTGTTTTTTTCATTTTTATGCATTAGTTCTCGAAATACAGGGTGGCCATTTGAAAACGAAACAGACGAGATTACAGACGAAATAAATTTTTTCGATAGAAATGCTCGGACAGGTCGATTTCTGTTTCGAGGGGGACAACTTAAGATGTAGGTTACGGACGCATAGCGCTTCAACCCTTGCTACTACCCCCAATTTTTGAATAGGGAAGATGGGGTGAGTGATACCTCATTTGAAAGGTATTTTTATACTGATTTCAGCACAGTAATTGTTTTTTCATTTTATGCATTAGTTCTCGAAATATTCTTGACTAAGCATTTGAAAATGAAGTGGTGTTTTCATGGCACTTGTAGTGTTTTTTTGTGAAAAACCTTTCAAATGAGGTATCACTCACCCCATCTTCCCTATTCAAAAATTGGGGGTGAGGGTTGTAGTAGCAAGGGTTGAAGCGCTATGCGTCCGTAACCTACATCTTAAGTTGTCCCCTCGAAACAGAAATCGACCTGTCCGAGCATTTCTATCGAAAAAATTTATTTCGTCTGTTTCGTTTTCAAATGGCCACCCTGTATCTAGAATTTTCTGAAGAATCCAAGAAACTAATAATATACATGGGGGGGTTGTAAGTATTTACAATAAGAAAGTTGATATCGACAACTGTCACATGACAAATCCTGTATATATTTTTTTTTTTTGAAAAAAATGCGCATCTAAAAATACAAATTGAAGTGTCCAAGCGTTTTTCCCAACACGCTCTCATTTATTCGATATCGAATTTATTCCATTTGGCTGTTCCACACTGTATATTGACCGGACTAAATTGTTAACCGCACCGGCAAAAAGGAACTGCTGGACCGATTCTCAACGCATTTTTACAGAGCAGTAGCATGTATCACACTCATCCCCTATTTTTTGACGTAGAATTTGAAAAAAATTAATTTCGAGGTTTATGTCATGACTAACTTTGATATTGATATTTAAACACCACAACACCTTGTATGTTCAATTGAATTGTGAATTTTCAATTAACATAATTTTGTTTGATGCGATTTGTTAATTTTGCAGATAGTTTTTTGCTTGTTCTCAACGAATTTATTCTCTCTTTGTTAGCTGTTCTTCAAGATTGTGGCGCCTTCTTTTGGCAAAATGACATAATGAATTGATCCGAGTACAAGTCTCGACATGATGCTTTTCGATGCGGCTTTCGTACTTGGGATTTGAATTACACATAATGCCATTTGAAATATTTCGTTTACACAGGCCAATAAAGCAACAGAAATCATTATTCAATCCTGTGCAAATCCAATTTTGTCCAAATTGGAAATAATGCGTTTTGAAAAGTTGCTCCTCCACAAGTATGCAAATGATACACTGAAGCAATGTATAATTCAAAGGGTAATCTGATAATAAATAGAAACTGGGTATTACATTTAAAAACCGAAAGTTGGTATCATTTTTCCCAACAGAGCTAAACTATAATAGTATATTCTAAAACAAGTTGCAGAATGAGCTCCTATTCCAACACGAATGCGAAATTCGAAAACGAGCGACGAAGGAGCGAGTTTTCGAAAGCATGAGTGTTGGAATTGCCTTCTGCAACGAGTATTAGACGATATTTTCTCTATTTCAGTAAATTTTTGTGGAAAACTCTCGAAATTCAAATAAAAATTCCGATTAGTGACTTTTGTATTGTATCTTGGCAGTTGGTGTCACTAACGAAATTTGACAGATTACGGAATTTTAATTGACTTGATTTGAGAATTGATAGGATCGGAGGTCAGTACTGACAACCACAAAACGAAAAATATAACTGAAAACAATGCTGTAATAAGTTTCATTACAGCACTACTTTTAGTACTGTAATGAGCTCATTACGATACTGAAATAGAGAAAATATCAAACATAACGGTTGAACTTATTAACACTTTTTCTTATATTTTCGAAACATGAATAAATCGAAAATAGAAATCATTGAAATGAATACCAGCCTAAATTTATAGGCTCATCATGAGGCTGGAGAAATGACGTCAGATTTTGTCACTGAGAGGAGAGATAAACCGATTTCGGCCATATCCCATTTCTTTAAGTACGGGTCACTAGTAAAGGTCTTTTGAGTAACTTAATACAAATGCAGCGTCAAAAAAGAAGTTCTATCCTTCCAGTTCACATTGTGAAAGTACTGCTTGCATCCTCTTTCTCTCTTTTAGATTTCAGCTGTCGACCTAAATCTTCTTCTCATGAGTTTAAATATTCGATCAGGTACTCATTGTTATATAATCTATCTTCCCGCGCTTTCGAATCTTCTGTTATTAAAGTAAGATAAGATTTAGGCTGATTGGACATTTCCATTACTCGGAGAAACTTGCATGGGAGCCCTGAATTAGGACCGCTGCTAAAATCTCAAAGAGTGGAATAGGATATAAATCAATTCTTTTTAGCATATGCTTGGCGAGAAATACTTCATTTTTGACGCTGCTAGATGTGGCCATTTGTATTAAATTACTCAAAAGGCCCATTCTAGTAGGTTTTAAAGGTAGAAGTGTTTTATGAATATTTTGTCTCTGAGGGATGTGGGATACTGATGAAGTCGAATGAGATAGAAACCGGTCTATCTCTTCTCTCACTGACAAAATCTGAGTTCATTTCTTCAGTCTTAATGATGAAGATCTGTGAGAATATAAATTGAAGATGGTATTAATGTGATGATTATTAATTTGAATTTATCTATATTTCAGAAATGTTCTCAGTATGGCCTCTGTAAAGGCAAAGCATTTTTTTGTTTTTTTTTTCATTTGTTTTTTTTGTCTCAACAGAAAATTTAACGTGTACAAGAAACTTTGGCCTATTTCAAAATTCAATACCTTCGTGAATGTTTTGTAAATCAGAATAATTGATGAAAATACCCTCTCCAAATTTTTGTAATACAAAAATTTCTTTAAAGAAATCCAAAAAATCTACATATTCTTCACAAATACATAATATAAAACAAAATTATCAGTCGTTTAAATGAGAGATTTTTTCAAATCTGAATTTTTCGAATAAATACCTTTCATAATATACCATAGGAAAAATCCTTCAGTTTCATATGACATTCGCGAGTAATATACTGCATAATAAACTAAACAATCGGAAAGTGGTATTTCTTCTTTCATTCATAGGACAAAAAATTACGCTGCGAACAGGATTCGAACCTGTGCGGGCAGAGCCCATTTGATTTCGAGTCAAACTCCTTAACCACTCGGACATCGCAGCCTTCGGTATATGTGCTCAATTGTACCGCTGAAAAAGAACTAAGTGAATGAAATCACTCGCAATGTTGAAAAAAATTTTCAGATGTCTGAACAAACAATTCAAGAAACATGCAAATTTCAATAGGAGAACTGTAAAGCTTCATAAGAATACACTAAACATTGAATTGAATGCGTGAAAAACGTTATCCTGATCTGATGAACTCTATTTCAGAAATTTAGTAGCTTAGGCAACCGGAAAAACAGAGGTCAGTATTTCTAGTGACGAACTTCATATTAAGCTCGGCGCCTTTTTTGCATTACAATCTTGCATGTTGTTTCAAGATATGTGAAAGTAGATGCATGTTCGTTTGAATGAATGTGTTTTTAGAGACTACATAGCTTATATCCACTATTTTGTAATGAACCTGCAGAATCGACAACTGACCTTGAGAGATCACGTCAAATACGCAGCTACGTTGCCAGATTGGAAAATTCATCGTATATTCGGGAAAGTTTCATACGGTAATATTAATTGTCTCATATATACTATGTATAATAACATTTTATTCTGATTTGTTGAGAAACTTGGTTTTTCAACAATTTATCATGAAAATTTCACAATTATAATTATAGCAGTGAAAGAAGAATTCGTCTACCTCTTCCACTGAAAAATGCAGATGCCTAAAATTTTTTTAGCTCCATGAATTATTATATTTAGCTCCATGATTATTAGTTGAAAATAGGAATAATTCACTGACTACAGTATTCAATTAATACAGTTTAAGATTAATATGCATGTTATCCTTTTTCTGCCTTTATAATTTATCAGGAAGTGTTGTAAGAAAGACATGAATAATAGCTGATAAATGATGTTAATAGTGAAGAGTATTGTTTTAAGACATCTAATATATGATCAGGAAAAATTGAAACATTTTCCATCACGAAATTCAGTCAATTGAAAACGATGCTTGCACAATCTGGCAACAAAATTGTCTTTTGGTGGATGCGCTTTAGGCATTCAAGGTCATTTGTCGATTCAGCCGGATAACTGAATTGGCAACGCAAAGAAAAAAATCAAGTTAAAATTTTATTCCAAAATGAATAAATAAATATTTGAGATAGAGCTTGATCAAAATTACATAAAAAGAAACAATTTTGTTTCGGTTTAAACAAAGCTCAATGTAGTGACTTAAATCTTGAGGACTGTTGATATGATTTGAAAAAACAATAATTAAATTATATACAAAATTGTCTTTATTGTCTTACATATATAAATATACAACAACCAAAAAAAAAACAATTCATTCGTCAATTTTCTGTTTCTTAGGAGATTCTTTTTCTTCCTCAGTTTCATTCTTGCGTTTTGTCGTTTGACCGTATATATTTCTCTTGAATTCCTCCATTTTTTCTTTGTCGTTCAATATGCTGTTATGCATAAGTCCATTGCTAATAGTATCCTCTTCTTTCTTGCTACCATTGATAATAATTTTCGCCGGTTCGCTTGAACCGGCATAGTCATTCATTTTCACTTGAGCACTCGGGGAAGTGTCAATTTTCATTATTTCCCGCAAAACCATCGTGGCGTACACAGAAGCATCTAATGTGAATTCTAAAATAACCGCCTTGTATTTTCCATCTGCAAAAAAAGGTACAAATTCATATGTTCGTTCAGCCTCAATGGTCAATGTATTACTTCATATACAGGGTTATTCACGAATATGGCTCTATACAATATTTTTAGAAAAGACACAAGATTCAGGATTGAAATTCTAAAGGTGAGCTTCAAGTAAGAAGACGACTTCTCGCATATTTTTTCAAAGTACTAGAACTTCCGGTTTCTCCGTAAGTTACATCAACTTTCGATTTCAAATGGGAAGACCCATTTTTTATTGCATAATTAGATTCTCCATTGAATTCTGAGTCTTTTTGATTCCAAAAATTTGAATTTTCCGGAGAAAATCATCTTCAAATGAGGAAATACGAAAAAAAAACTCATAATTGAACTCTGTTGAAATACAGACAACTTCAAGTTATCCTAAGCTTCAAAAAATAAAGAAAAACTGAACTTGTCTGAACTATAAGAAAACATTTTCTCGATAACAGAGATTTCCAAAAATTTCACTTGACCGCTAATTATTTTCTAGTAAAAAAAACACATTCGGAATGATATTAAAAATTGAAGACAAAATCGTTTTTCCTGAATATCTCGAAAAATATTTATTTTGGGATAAAAGTCTTGAACGTATGCTCCAATTATTTTCTGATGAAGATTTCGAAAATGCTTCAAAAAAATGGGTTCCAATTTGAAAAAACTATTTTTTGATGTTTCATCACTTCTAACTCTGACAAAGAATTTGTTACCTCCTGTATCATATTTTGAAAATCACGCTATCAGAAAAAAAGCATCAGCCTTTCTTCTTGGAGATTCTCAAAAATGAGAATTTTCAATGAAAAAACCTAGAACTTGTCTGTATTTCAACAGAGATCAATTTTGAGATTTTTTTTTGTATTTCCTCATTTGAAGAGAATTTTCTGAGGAAAATTCCAACTTTTGGAATCAAAAAGACCCAGAATTCAATGGAGAATCTATTTATGCAATAAAAAATGGGTCTTTCCATTCGAAAAACGAAAGTTGATGTCACTTCTGGAAAAACCGGAAGTCCTAGAACCTTGAAAAAAATTTACGAGAAGTCGTCTTCTTACTTGAATCTCACCTTTAGAATTTCAATCCTGAATCTTGTGTCTTTCAAGAAAATATTCTATATTCGTTAATAACCCTGTATACATAGATCAATTTTGGAGTGAAAGAGGATGTACTCTTAAACTAGTTGGTTCAAAAGTCAAAGTTTTTTATGAAGATTCTGCCTCTGAGGGATGATATGGGATACTGACGATGTCAAATGAGGTTGAAACCAGTATATCTCTCCTCTTTATCTATGTTTTAAAAATAAATTTTTGTATATTCTCAAAAAATTCTGACCTGGAATATCTTTAGGCTCCTCAATTTTCCTCAAAACATCGAAATCAGATAATATCAAACTATTATTTGGATCGTTGTACTTCATTATTTTCCATTGAACATCTTGTAAACGCCCTAATATCTTCCTGTATCCCCCTGATACCGTGTAAGTTCTACAAAATGATGAATAAAACATATAAAAATAAAGTTCTTCCACACAAATGAATAACTTACTTGACACTTTGTTTGGGCATCTCCAAAGTCAAACCATATTTTTCCAATTCATTCTTGTATTCATCCTTCAAATTCTCTGGATACTCTACATCGTAACCAGGCAAAGGCAATACAATATCATAAATTGTATAATTTGATAAATCGGATTCTTTCAAAGCCATCACTTGCTGCCTTGGCTTGGATACTTCAGGTTCATTTTCTTAAAACATTAAAAACATAATAAATACATTGATGAAAATGTAACAACCATAGTAACGCATGAAATTTACTCACCAACTTTAGAATCACTGGCATCATCAACTAAAGCTTCAACTGCATCTACAGGATCTATTTCAGGTTCAGTAAATACATCATTAATCACAACCAGATCATTCTCAACAGGTTTAAGACCATACTTCTTAATCCTTATGCTCACCATTCTATTCCAAACTAAACTTTGAAAAGAATGTATGTAGAGAAGTCTCATATTCCTAGGAATCTACAAAAAACCAAATGAACAATTCACAAATTGTCTGGGGAATTTATTTTTAACTCACATTTTCTAAAGCGTTCACATAATTTTGCTTCTCTTTACTTAATCCCTGCAATAATTTTGCTTCCAAACAGTTATTTTTGCTTCTATGCAAGCTGTTGAATGCTTTATGAGCATCTCCTGTGTCTGCATAAATTTTCTTTGCTTTTACAATATCTGAGTCTGGATCATCTGATTTTTTCTGTTTCAGTATTAAATCACAAGCCTTAACAAAAGAGAAATTCAGAATCATTATTAAATATTTTTGATGAAGCATTATAATATAATCGAATATAAGAGCTTTGAAATAAGCACCTTCACAAAATGTTGATTACAGAAGCAAATCAATCAATACTCACTTCTTTCCAATTTCCCAAAAGGAGTTGTACGCCAATTGTGTAAGTTGGTACCTCTTTATCATTTCCAAACCTTTGTAATCCGTAATAATTTATAAAACCATTCGTTTTAGCATTCTCTATTGCTTTTTCGATAACCGAGTTTTCAGCAACAACATTTCTTAGAGCAATCTTGAACCTATTGCCGCTCAGATCACCAAGTTTCAGTGGTGTATCTTTGAATGTTATGTTGCCAATTTTGATGTTCCTGAATGGCTTTGACTTAATGATCAACTTCCATGGTTCCACTTGCTTAACACACAGCCACTGTGTTGTTTTGGCTCTTTTATCTTTGATGCCTGCATATGTTATGAATGATGGTCTGATCTTAGTAACATCGGCAACTTTATAACAGGCAGTCATAGTGTCAAGTGCTTCTTTATAAAGGATAAAATGTACATAATGACCTCTCCCTTCTGGCCAAACATATCTTTCTCTGCTACCTAAAATGAGAAAAATTTACCAAATTAATATCCAATATAATTTATGAATATAAAATGAGAAGCTGATGAAATGTTAACCACCTTGTGTTAATTTCTTGAAAATCACTATTTTTTTATTGTCTTCATCAACTGTGTTGCTGTCAATCTTTTTTCCAAATATCTCCTTAATTTTTGTGTGCAAGGTTGTACGTTCTTCTTTGTTCAAACTGCTAACATCAAATTTAACAGGTTCCTTTGAGCCTGTCTTTACCATTTCCTTTATGTCATTCCAAATGTTGTGAGGTAAGGTTTCAACAGGTGATTCGTCGATTGAATCGAAATTCACATTAGATTTCTCCTCTTTAGGAATATCAGTATTGGTTAACACTGCTATTTCACCATTTAGATCAACTTCACTCACATGAAAGTCTGAATATCTTGCTTTAATAACCCCGGTAAATCCAGGCAGATCACTTAAAAACTCACATATTCCTACTTCGTCTTCAGTCACTTGATCTAAATGCCTATATGGTTTTTTAGCAGGATTATTCGAGAAGTTTTTTCGATCGAACTGGGGCTTTTGGAAGCGTTTACCCTTCTTGAATCCGCCTTTCGATCTGTTTTTATTATCCATGCTGCCTCGATAACTTTTATTTCTAAAGTGGAACACTTGTTTAAATTACAACTTATTTGTGAAAATCCCACATTATTCACACAATAAACTCTGAAAGACTACACTCTCCTATTAAACAGAAAATTGAGAAAATGTGAGGGTAAACCATAGATCTGACATTAATTTGAACTGTAAAACTTAACCTAAATCTTAAACCTACAACAGTAGACCTACTATCGATTATGCCTACAACCACAGAACACAAATTATGAAATCCTCTTTTTTCAAATACCTTCGTCTAGGTGGCTACCAGTGGCGCAGTGATGTACTGGGTAGGGGGGTTTCCAAAGAAAGAAAATCTCAAATTAAAGATGAGCTACAATCATATTGATATGACTAATTAATACAATAATCTTCCTGCTGAATTGTTAGATGCATTGCGGGTAGACTATTTTAAAGAAAACATTGTTATTCTCCTTTCCGATTCATCCCTTTCAAATGATTGTGAGGTAGTGAAACTTCACAAAGAATATTGCATCTTGGTTGATATTTGCTCATTATAAGTGTAAGAACGAATTTGCATCTTTCGAAAGAATTTATACATCAAAAATAAATATATTGTATTGTATATCATACATAAAAATCTTAAAATACCGAATAACAATCCAAATATTCAGGAAAAATATAAAGCCTCTTCTTTGCATTTCATCACATTCAGTTAGCGTGAGTTATAGAATCAACAATAGCTTTTGCAACATATTCTACATTTCTGGTAGTAAGTCCCGCCATACTTATTCTCCCAGATTTCAACATGTAAACATGATGTTTTTTGACCATGTACTCGGATTGGGCCTCTGAAAAACGAAATGATTAAGACAAAATTATTAACTACTTTGGAATGAGCCTAACCGTTTAAGCCAGTATAAGAAAACATGCCGATTTGAGATGTTATGTGGTCCCATTTTCCAGGTGCATTCATTCGTTCGATAGCACCCCTGAGTTCCTTCCTCATTTGTATGATACGATCAGCCATAGTTTTCACTAGCAGTTTCCTTAAAGAATAAACTTTTTAACAATCTGCGTTGAATTTCATGCAAGAATCAAGTTTTACCATTGTTCATAAAGATCGGGGTTGTTTAAAATATATGCGATTATTCTAGCACCATGGCTGGGTGGATTTGAATACATTCCTCTCACAATAACGGTTAACTGAGACTTGAGACATGGTATAACGGAGTTATTTTCAACAACAACAGTGAGGTTGCCAATTCTTTCGTCTGTAAAGAAAGAGAAGCATTCAGAATCAAGTTAGTTAAGACTACATCTCATTCTAATAAACTTTTCAGAAGGTGGAAGGAGTATTGAGCCTCAGAATGTAATTTTGAATCTGATTCTTCTGAATAGAAAAATAAAAGGATTGAAGGCATCATCATATGAGTTACTCAATAATATACAATGTTATCATCTTCTGTTGATCAATTTTGAAGGAATTAATAACTTACTGTATAATCCAAAATTCTTAGCAAAAGATTGAGCAATTATCATTTCGAAACCTCTAGAAACGAAATATCTCACAGCCCAAGCATCCTTATCTAAGTCTCCACTTGCGAAACCTTGATAAGCACAATCAAAGAAACAGAACAACTTCCTAGCTTCCATAACATCAGCAATACGAGTCCATTGTTCTTGAGTTGGATCACATCCTGTAGGATTATGAGCAACAGCATGAAGAATGATGACAGAGTGTTCAGGAGCTTTATCTAAATCTTCTAGCATTCCTTCAATGTCCAGGCCTCTACTGGATTCAGACCAATATCTGTATTCTCGAGCTTCAGTAAAACCGGCATTTTTGAAGATCAACTTGTGATTTCCTGTAACGGAGTACAAAGAAAATATTCAGATTATTTAGTGCTAAGATACTGAGTTGATATGTAGATGGTCCTGTTAAGATTGTCATGCTACCATGATTATGCAGTCAATGAAGGTAATACTAAGCTCACCCCATGTTGGTTTGGAGTAATAGAAAACTGTGCTTCCCAATTGAGCATGTAAAAACTCAGCTCCAACTCTCAAACAACCAGTTCCTGACAAACACTGCACTCCAAACGCCTAGAAAATTATTTTCATTAGAATTTAATTGATAACAAAATGTTCATAGTATACTCTGTTCTCCCTTAAGGCAATACTATCTTCTCCCAACAGCATTCGAGTAGCAGCTGCACTGAATGCTTCAAGTCCCAATATGGGTAAATACTCCTTATTCAAACTATCATCATTAGCTAATGCTTTTTCAGCTATTCTAACCACCGGCAAAACCCATGGTTCACAATTTTCTGTGCGGTAGGCTGGAAAAAAATTAACATGTTTATTTTTGCATTGCTTATTGATATAAATTATCACTGCTGCTGATAAATCTTAGCCATAGACATAATTATGCTTATAATTATAATCAAAATGGTTAGTGAAGCTAAAAAAAAATTAAGAGACGGGCATTGCATACCTCCAACACCTAAATTTACTTTGTTGCTGTATGTATCTTCATTAAAAGCTCTTGTAAGTTCAAATACCTCAATCGGCTGGGCAAGTTGTACACAGCTAAATTTCGACATAATTTGAAATGAAACAATGAGAGTATTATAAAATTCTATTTATTTCATATAAGCGCAATTATCACGAGACTGAGTTATCAATGTCAAAATTTGAGGCTCTTGTTGTAAAGTTTTTATATTAATTTGTATGACCTGTTTGACCTTTATTTGACATGGTCATAAAATCAAGGCGATCATTTCTTCATCTTCATTTGATCTCTATGATTAATAATCAGAGAATTTCTAGTGCATCTGTGCTTCTAACCTCAAACTATTTCTAATTTTCTTCAGTGGCAAATTTGAATGCATTTTCCAAAAGGATTTCTCATCACATTAATTTTCAAAATAAAAATACTGAACAATGTCGGAACAGGGAGCTTGTTTACAAACATATAATCAAGAATTAGTAAAATGTTGCCTTGAAGTTATAACTATTCTTCAAATATGATTTAAACATTGAATTTTTGAAGGTTTGGAAGAATTGAGGTCCAAAAGAGTAGATTTATTAGAAATAATACAAAATGAAGAATTTGAGGAGGCTACGTTAGAACGCAACATATCCGTCTTACAAGAAAAACTTAATAACATACAGAGTAAACTGAAGTATCATAAGCAACTCTACAATGATTACAGCCAAACTATTCAAGAGACTGAATCAGCATTCAAGAAGGTACGTAAATTAGAACTTCTTATTAATTGTTTACATCTAATCATTTCCATCAATTTCAGATATTAGAAAGTAGTCAAACACTTCTGAATCTTGTCCAGCATCAATCCAACAAACTCAAGAATAATACAGCAACGTAAAAAAGGTTTTAGGGAATATAAGTGTTTTACAGAAAGAGTTTTTATGTAATGATGCTCCAAATGAATTTTAATTGTTTATTAAGAATTAAAGATAACATAATAAATCACATTGATCTAGAATTACCTTAGTTGATCACAATTTCTTATCAAAACCTACAAGAATCAGCCTCATAATTGAATCACTCTTTCTTGGACCCTAATAATTTCAGTTTGTTTTTAATTGAACTGATGAAATTTTTGTCATCCTTCACCTTCAGTATGAACCTTTTGGTGGTTATATTATGTAAGGGTCCAAAAGCTAAAGCTACTACAGTGCATGCTAAACAAATAACGTTATAAGGCATACTGAAATCCGGAGTGGGCAAGGTAACAATGAGAGTTTCAGTACGTACTTGAACGAGATATCCATTTCTAGAAGCATTGAAACTATCCCTGATCATTGAACCATCTTGTGGTAAACCCGTAAAATCTCTAGCTAAAGGCAAATGGCAACTTATTATTGCTGAGCCGACATAGAAACCATGATTGGCATCAGGAGGATACTCTTGCCATTTTAAAAATGTGAAATCAAAGTCAACTGAAACAATCGTTACAGATTTCGTTGGTAATCGTAGTAATATTTCGAGTTGATGATATCGCGTCCTTAATTTCCTGGCTTGAATTTCAGATGTATTGGCTTCAACTCCTTATTTCCAGCAGTTATTTTCAGCGTGTGTAGATATAACTGTAAATACCAAGGAATGTTTTGCAGAATTACAACGTCTAAATCACTCCAGTGATTATTTGTAATCTTAAGAAGTAGTCCTCCAATTTCTTGTCCATATCCTGACAGATACTGATGGGCGTAAAGGACAGGAGGTGCAGTAACTGCAATTTCTTGTTTTGGGAAGTAATTAGCACCAACTGAAAATGCCTTATCTTTAACTTGATATTTTGCAAATTTGCTGACGGTTCCACCACGAATCGAAGTGATCAACTCGTCAGGTTCTTCAGTTAAACGAAAAGGATTAGATGAATTAGAGGTTATATCGATGTAAACAGTACTGGAGTCGGCTAGACTACATGAATTTATGACACCTTGCCCGAAGAATTTGATGAGCGACCAATTTTTGGTACCTAAAGTTTTACTGTCATAGACTAAAGAAATAGTTTGTTGCAATTCTAGACTTGTATTAGAGCAATATTCGTCAGAACATATACGCCTTAGATCGAGGCCTAACGAATGATACCTAGTATTATGTATATAGCCTGAGTTTAAAAGAGAACCTAGTCCTGTTTTGGCATTGCAAGGAAGTAATTTCTTCCATGGCGTTAAATTCTCAGTACAGACTATCTCTCTTGGCAGACTAGAATATTTTAAATAACTAGAATTCATTTGATAATGTTGATCCACTACACCTCGTGGTCTGAGGGAGAATTCAGGGCTTATCGTATTTGTTTGATCAATGAAATTGAAGGAAGCACATAGCAGTCCAGATAAAGAAGCAGTTAATTCTTTCCAATTTTTATCGATGTCTATTGTTGTTGGTTTGAACCAAGCCCACACCTCTCCACCTGGTGCTGCGTTAACAACGGGATATCCCCATTTTTCATATCGCCATAAACCATTGGATAAACTTATGTGTAACTCTTGAACATTGTATCTCTCAATCAATTCCCCTAATATCCTAGGGAAAATTCTTGAATGGGAGGCTGAAACGAGAACTCGTCAAGATAAAGCACATCATCAACCACCTCGAAACTCACAAAAACCGCTATCTGGCGCTTTCCATTTTGTAGTGAATTGAAAATGATTATATACATGATGAGCATTCAGTGGTTTTATCAGAAGTTCTTCAACGAAAGAACTATCCTGTCCGAAAGTTATTGTGACTGAACTCAGAAATATCAAAAATGGAATGTTAAGCATCGTAAAGAGATCAGGCAATCTGATATGAATCTGATATTTGATTATTTATTTCCTCATTTTATGCCGCTTGGGAAAAGTTGACATTTCTTGTGTTAGTAGAGGTTAGTATAGGCACAGAATATCAATCATTCGATATTCTGTGGCACAGTCATAGAACATGAGAATGTGTTTTGTGGTTCACTCCATAGCACAGAATATCTATCCTTACCCAGAAGCGACAGCTCGAACTAATTTATTGGGGACAAAATTACGTGCGCATGTCCCAGATCTGGTGGTATATCTGTCAAACTCAGCTTCATTCCTTGTTAAATTGCAGTGTTGCCGAACCTACCTATTTTTCGTTAGATCTACCGATTTTTCGTTTTATCTACCGATTTTTCGTTATATCTACCGATTTTTCGTTATATCTACCGATTTTTCAATTCAATTTCGAACATTTATTGTTGACCTAAAAACATAAAAAAAACTGGCACCAGGGCCCACCAAATACTATAATTCAGTTTCTTCTTAGGTACTTTTTTTTCCTGCTTCATATCAATGGAAATTTCTATTTTTTGTTAGTTTTGTATTCGATTTTAGATTTTTATTTTCTATTATGTATATAAGTTTGACTTGTTCAAAAAATATAATGTTCTTAATATTCATAACTTTAGTTCCTTTTTATAATTGTTCTGTTGGTGTGAGATAGGGGTACTGATATAAATATTGTCCTGACAATTTTATTCTGCATCCGTTGAAGTATTTGTATGAGATATCCTGTAGCTACAGCTCAGCAGGAAACTAGGTATAATAGATGTGGTTTTATAAAGCTGTGATAGAGTAGTTTTCTATTGTTATCATTGAGTTCTCGGGAACATCTTCCTATTGCACCTGCCATGGGGGTAATTTTATTCATTATATTTTCAATATGATTATTCCAGGTAAGATTATACTAGATGACAAGTCCCAAATACTTATACTCAGTAACCTCTTTCAGATACCATTCAGGCTTATTGTAATATCACTCACATTTTGGGTATTTTGTTTAATTGTCATATATACAGTCTTATCGATATTTATACTTAATATGTTAGTGTACAGCCACTTGAAATTCTTTGCCAAATCATCAATTATATTCTGTTCACAAACTCTTGAGCCTGGGCCAGAGAATACAAGCGCTGTGTCATCTGATTACATAAAGTAATGACATTTCAGATTCAGAAATTTGAACATATAATAGGTACAGTAATGGTCCAAGGACCGATCCCTGAGATACACCAGTATTGACATTCTCCATATCACTTTGCAATATGTCTTCGATCACTCAAGTGTGATTTTACCAAGTTGTACCATACTCCCCTAAATCCCATTTTTTCTAACTTAGGTATTCATCATTATTCCTGTGTCCACTGTATCAAAAGCTTTTTTCAAATCTATGAACTTCTTGAATATATATTTGAAGATAGATCTTCCGGAATACCGAAAGGTGAGAAATATCTATTCTCCAATCTCATAAATATCAGGTCATGATATTGAACCTTTCAATTAGATATTTCTTTTAATTAATTAGATGCATAGACACGTTTTGAAATTAAAAGTATAGGGAAAATTGAATCGTTAAAAGCACACTGTCAAATACATTGCAAAAATATGATGAACAATCGTTAAACAAGAAATCATATAGTCATAAAACTACTTGAAATTTTCAATGTTCATCTAACACATCAATATTCTATCCAACCGAAATATAAATTTGAAAAGTTCAAATGAACCATAAATGGTAATATTATATCGAAATATATTTTGGTATTACTCTGAACCTTCATTCCATTCAAGAATCTTTAAGAAAATAACAACGTTTTGAAATTAAGCGAAGAATTGTTTTTTTGTTTGCAGTGTATAACTCAGAGCTCAGTGCACACTTGCACACTTTTGTTTGGCTAGTGTTTGAGGAAGTGGTTACTCAAGGTCATTGAAAATTGACCCCTAAAAATACGTGAGCTGTCGCTTCTGGGTAAGGATAGATATTCTGTGTCCATAGATGTTATGAAATTGAACTTCTATGATTGAAATCAGGTGTCTGTCTATTCTATGGAAGCTACAAGGGGCGTTCGGCAAAAACATCGCATCGATCCGATTTCACTTGAGCCGGCCGGAAAATGTTGCCATTCTCGACCATCATGTAACTAAATTTAGGGTCGAGAACGGGCGGCACATGTAGGGCCGTAACTATGGGCTTCGGCTGGAGCAAAATCCGAGCGATCCTAATTGTTTGCCAACACTCATAGATGAAATGGTATAAATTGTTCTGTGGTGGTAGCTGAAGATAACATAAAGCAAGTTGTAAAAAGCTGTTGATCTGTAGTTCAGCAAGAAATTATTTTACGGAAAACACAACTGTCTGTGTTTCGTGCAGATATTTATTCTCGCATTCAGAGAAATCTTTGCATTTGATTTTTATACGAATGAGTGTATCAGACAAGATACATTTTCATTTACATTTTTATCAAATTGCCTTCCAGCTGAAACTTTAGTTTGAGATCAGCAATATCCCTGTAACTTGAATGAACTAAAATTACAGAAACTATGTATGGAAAAAAACTGTTATGAACATCTGATAAGTTAGTTTGTTGCCGATAGATTTCCTTGAAATCCTTAAATTCAATGGTTACACTTCGGAAATCTCATTCACCAATTATTCAAATATATGGCGTAAAACATCGCATCCGCCAATTTAAAATGGTGCAGATACAACGAAGGTTTTTTCAGGAAGCTGAAAATAATGTGTCAAAGAATATTACTTGATTATTTATAATTGACTTCTTTCAAATGCATGTATCAAATTCATCTACAAATAAATCAACACATCAAGTTTCAGAAGAGAGAATGAACATATGTCAGATCCAAATCCATTTTCTCGAATTGAAATTCGGTTCAAACGCTTCTATGTAAATAGTCTTTCTATTTGCCGTTACCTTAAAATTTCTGTACTCGATGAATTTTGGATATATGATTTACCATCTATACTGATTGAATTGATTGTTTTTTTTACTTCAGTTTGAATTTTTAATGATATATTCAAAATTTTCAGTGGTCCTAGCTGCAGAGAAAAATTGAGGAACCAATCTGCGTGCTCTCAGATTTTTTGGAGCGAAAAGGTCGCATCTTTTGGTGGACGCATGCTGCGCCGGTTGTCGTGAACGAAATCTGAAGAATTTTAAGGATATCACAGTTTCTTTCCTTCAGATCCAATCAAACTTAAGCTACTTGTCACCTGTTCTCATTGAAGCCCTGCCTTCGAACACAGAAAACTTGAAGTTGAAATTCTACTGGCAATTGGCCGCGCAAACGCATTTGGCGTACCGCCTCCAGCTGACCTTTAAATTTTGGAATTATACTCAAAAATTAATTATAGAGCCTTAGTACGAAACCTAGATGTTGGAGTTGTAGCCGGATACCTCCGAGTTAAATAAGTATCGAGCCGTCCCGAAAAACAACGAGTCTACACGACACTAAGTCGTGTTCGGTTAATCTTACTTTCTGTTTTGCAGCTGGTCTTCCCTCAGTTCATGTCAAACGTGGGCAAGCAGAGAACGAGCTCAGACGAAGTCGACGCGTGTCTGAGTAGATCTAACTGAATGAGTGTTTATGTTTGAATTGGACAATAACATGAGACTGATACCCGAGTCGAAGAGTCATAAATCGCAAATAGTACAATCTTCGTGAAAATTCGACAGCGGCGTCAAATCACAATCGGGTGAAACTGTGAAACGTGTAAGCGGCTCTGTCCAAGGCAAACAACAGTGGTGCTGTGGGATTAGTTCTTATTTTTTGTCGGACATCGTGGTGCACAACTAAAATAGGACACCCAGGTTAATCTCACTGTTGAATTTTGTTTGAAACCACGTTTTTGGATATGAAATGTTTGGTACGTATCAATTTCTCGTTATATTTTTAGATTATTAGTATCTACCAACACCAGGTGCTAATTACAAATTAGTTCTGTGTTGCCTCTAACTCAAGTACAGCTTATTTGCATATATTTCGATCAATCCAGACCTGTAAACCTGTTTGTTTGTATCCTTCATGCAGACTGGAAAAACCTCTGAGTGATGTTAACCGCTCAATTCTTAGCAGTTAATCGTTTAATTCCTGAATAAAACGATTATATTCCGAACGACTCTTCAGGTGTTCAAACGCTTACCGTGAAATTTGATTATACACACCTATCTGAGTTATAAGGAGGTATCCTTTTCCTTGTGATTGTAAACAAACGTCGTGTTTGTGAGGTTAGGAAATTCGAGTGTGGAACGATAAGATAAAAGTGCGTTTGTTCTATGTCATCATTTTCCTTGAACGTTAACGGCTTGATATTCTGTGTCGTAGGTGATAATTATCTTATGCAGCGAATATTTATTATGTTTCGGTTATAACCAATATTAGCGACAATGCTGTGAAGTGAGAAGGTTTTAATTAAACCTGGAATTTTCAGAATTCGATTTAGTTCTTTGGGAAACCTTCTCATCAACTCTGACCGCCTTCGCCTTTTGTTAGGTCAGCCCATTCACTCGGTTTACGTCCGAAAAGGTGTACTTATGAGAGATTCAGAGCTGAACTTCGTCTACCTGTAGTTACGAGACCATGATTTCTCCCGTGAGGGAAGGTAGAGGAAAGATCTTAAACGGTATTCAGCACTGGAAACTATTAATTTCGATGATTACTGAGAAGACTAAGATTGGACTTCTTGGAAAACTGGCGTATGAGCAATAATGATATATTGGCACTTAGCAGATTGCTCACGGTCGAACTGAAGAAGGCGTTGAGCCGATGTGTTTAAAATGTCAGGGTGGATTGGCCAGTAGATGGAAAGTTAACATGGAGATGAACTTTGAAGTGATTGAAGAAATTCATATCAAATTCTGCACTGTTTGTAGTTTTAGAATTTCAAGCAGAGTATGATATCGAAGCATTGAAAGTCGTGGTTGAAACTTCTGTTCACCAAAAATTTCGTCACAGTTAATTTTTTTTCGAATGTTCATATATGAAGGTAGAGCCCAAACGGTTCTCCTATAATTTAATATTTATTTTCTCTAAATGCAGAAGGCATTGATACCCGTCTACGAGTTTTAGAATGAACTACTGTTCTAATTCACTAATTTTCATTGGAATTCATGGAATATTTCCATGATAGTATATTCTAAAACAAGTTGTAGAATGAGCTCCTATTTCAACACGAATGCGAAATTCGAAAACGAGCGACGAAGGAGCGAGTTTTCGATAGCATGAGTGCTGGAATAGCCTTCTGCAACGCGTATTAGACGATATTTTCTCTATTTCAGTCAAGTTTTATGAAATACTCTCGAAATTCAAATAAAAATTCAGGTTAATGACTTTTATATTTCATATTGGCAGTTGGTGTGACTTACGAAATTTGACAGATTACAGAATTTGAATTGATTCGATTTGAAACTCGATTCAATCGGAAAACGAAAAATATAACTGAAACAATGCTGTTATGAGTTACATTACAGCACTACTTTTAGTACTGTAAATGAACTCATTACGATACTGAAATAGAGAAATATTGTTTACTGATTTTTGCATTGCAGTCTGTTGATTGGCAAAACTGTTTTCTGTGTCAAAAATTTGTCAGACAATTAAACCGGTGCATATACCTACTTTTACCATCTCAAAACTCGAAGGTGTTTCCTCAAAAGTTAAAGTGTTAACAGCCATTAAATTTGAACAGTAATTACCTCGGTATTAGCACATCTATTATGTGACAAAGTTTGTTCTATTAGAGCTTGTAGATTTGATATTTAAAAGAATATAAATTTTTTTAAATTATACGATGCTATTCATCCATTCACAAATTGGGAAATTCCGTAGGTGAAATGTATTCAACATCTTTCTCAGTTGAAATGGTACACTGGTGAATTAGTGAAAGCAACGAATGAATCCATTAAATTATATTCGTGGAAAATTCACGAATTCTGTTTTTAATAGAATCCAAATCGATGTCAAACATAAAGAGTGTAGGTTTTATATTGACTGTAGATGTTTCACGTCCAATGAACACTCAATAAAATTAAATTAACTTTCACTTCGTTAAGCTAAACATCAAACAAGCCCGACAGAGTCTGAGAGTTGCAAATGGGATGTTTTTCTTACTATTTTGTTTTTGTTGTGTTATTTTCCAATAAACCGTTTTATTTCATCTTGTGGAACTCAAAACTTCAATTAGTCCATGGGATAAGTGAGAATATTCTTTTTATCCGTGGATTTGCCGCAACTTTCTCTGCGTATGTCATTTAAATTTTTTCTCTATTTCAGTATCGTAATGAGTTCATTACAGTACTAAAAATAGTGCTGTAATGAAACTCATTACAATATTGTTTTCAGTTATATTTTTCGTTTTGTGGTTGTCAGTACTGACCACCGATCCTCTGAATTTTCAAATTCCGTAATCTGTCAAATTTCGTAAGTCACACCAACTGCCAAGGTACAATACAAAAGTCACTAATCTGAATTTTTATTTGAATTTCGAGAGTATTTCACAAAACTTGACTGGAATAGAGAAAATATCGTCTAATACTCGTTGTAGAAGGCAATTCCAACACTCATGTTTGTTGAATTGTGAACCATATGAATTTTTAAATTTCTGTAGTTCTTTATTGACTCTTCTTGTGATTTTGTATAATAATTTTTGTCATGTACCCGGCTTGACTTTTATTCTTTTGTCTTGTAGACTGTAAATTTTCCTTCTAAAATTATAGACTTGGCAATTCGTCTGTTTTCGTGAATCCTGCTTATGAAAAAAAATTAGGACTGTCTTATGCCCGAGTCAATGGTTAAAGAAAGAAGGCTGCGTACAAAAATCAACAGACCTCTAAGTCGCGCGAGTCGTTAATCTTGAAAAAAGCATTTTTCATCCATGCCGACATTTCCTGTACATAGATTTCAATATTCAAAACAATCTAAGCGCGGTACTCTGTGGCACTTCAAGCGTTCAGGATAAGGAAATTCTGTAGTCATCATTATCCCAACAAATTTAAACACATGCGTGTACTCCCATTATAATACCGACTTCCTCCTCTTCCCACACCATAGGAGGCATTGCTCGAAAGCGTCCATTTTATAATTTCCTCCTCGATTTCCTCATCTGAAACGGCAGCGATAGTAAAAATGGGAATTGGTTGCTGTTCAACTTTGCCGTACCGAGAGAGTGAAATAAACCACCATGAAAGATGAAATTGCCTTCTATACTGTCTCCCCAAGAATCCCAGGAATTCAATTCTGTATTATATACAGGGTTTTTTGAAGTTCAGGCTTTTAAAGGTGGTAGAACTCGCCAAAATAGATCATTTCAACGTATGTTGCTCATACAAATTATTCAATATAAAAAAAGTGAAATATCTTGGGTTTCAATACCTTAATACTTCCCTGAACTCTATCTATGTTCATTGAATAATATCATTATTATCATGATCAGAAAAAATATGGTATTTAATGGTGAAATCAATTATAGGGTGCCTCAAAACTATGCTAATGGGTTATAACTCGAAAACGATAACCCAGAAAAATTTTTAGTGTACGCTAATGAATTTTACGTGAAAATATCTATCAAAGACAGTTTTAATCTTGCAAATATCATTAGAGGTTATCGAGATGCTAAGTATCCCCGAAGACGCAATGATTTCAAAATCACCTTGTAACTTACAAAGTTTAACATACTAAATCAAAATGAAAAAGTAGCCCACAAATTTCTTGCTTGGAATTTTATATCTCCAACGGTTGGAGAAATACCTTCAGAGGACATGTCATTTATTTTGTGTTAATACTCAATTGTTCAAGGTAATTGTTTATCTTAGTTGAATTAATTATGTTTACGTCGTTTTCGTCTGTCTGGAAATATAAGGTGTATCAATGTTTGAAAGCACTGGTAACTAAGTAGCTCGGTTACCTTAGATTGTACAGTAATCAAAATAGTTAACTTTTGATTTTTGAGCGAGGAAGTGTAGATAATCGCGGGTGATCGTATACAGGGTGAGTCTTTGATATGTAAAGAAATTTTACTAGATCCCCTAGTGCTTCCAAGAACGAGTGTCAGAATAGACATTCTGTAAAAGTATGATTTATTAAATTTGTATTGAAATTAATATCGTTTAGTGATAAATATAACAGATAATAAATAAATCCATGACAAGAAGCCAACAAATAATCAATAAATATTACCATTAGAACTTCTAGAATAAAATATTCTGGCACGATTTTGTTCTACAAGATGTGGTAGAATGAACGGATTTGTCACAGATCTGTATTTTGTATAGTATGAAATTTTCAACTTAACCGTTTATAGATATTTGCTGTATAATTTTTTCATTGCCAGAGAATTATATTCTGCCTGATTTTTTTTATGAAAATATAATTTCAATTTACTTTGTTACGCTATAATTTTGAGAATCATCAACTCTACTTGTGGTAACACATAATGAAATATATCATATTTTATACTTGTTCATAATAAGTAATTATTTAATTGAATTCAAAGGAAAAGTAATAATTTTTTTTAACAGGATAAATAATTCATTACATCGAAGTCTATTTTGAGATATAGAAACTAGTTCGATATATCTAAATAATTAATGCACGTAGATTACGAACTTGCGATTGGAATTTTCATGAAGTCGGTATTTTGGAAAATATATCATTTTTTCCGAAAAATTTCGGGAAATTAGGTCAACTTTGAGGTTATGCAGCAGCCAGAAAAATGGGAGTAGGGTAGGGCTGATTTTTTACTCATAGAATAATTCTTTGAGAATAAAATGGTAAAATTTTCATGGTCCTATCGCGACTGGTTAAGATTTTATTAATTTTCCTGCGAAGGTCCATTTTTTCGTATTTTTCATCGATTATATTCGGAAAACTATAAGTTCGAGAGAAAAATTGTCTGGATACTATTAATCTACGCCCTCGAATTAGTAAGTATGTAAATTTTGGTAGCTATCAGACAACTTTTTGGAAGATTTTCCATGCATGTAAAAAAAAAATTATTTGCTCTGATCAGAACCAAAATTATATATCTTATTAATTCGAAGGCGTAAATTACGAAAATGCAAAACAGATGTTTTGAAAAAAAATATATTTGAAAAGTTATACACGATGGAAAATTCGAAAAATCGGACCTTTGCGGAAAAATTCATAAAATCAAAACCGATAGGAAACTAAAAATTGCATTCACAAAGTATGTAAAAAAATCAACATAACTACATTATCAGATTTTTATGAAGATTTTTGTCTCTGAGGTATACAAGATACTGATGATGCCAAACAAGGCTGAAACCGGTATATCTTTCATCTCAGTGACAAAATCTTATATCATTTTTCCAATCTCATGATGAAAAAGATCTGGGAGCCTGGGAATTGAAATTGGCATTCATTTCGATGATTACCAATTTGAATTCTTCTATGTTTCAAAAATGTTCCTGGTGTGGCCTTCGTAAAGCCAAAGAATTTTTCTTTTTTTTTATTAGATCTACCACCTGAACCTTCAGAAAATTCTGTGACATTTTTTCAACACAGTTGCATTCAGCCAAAACAACCAATTGTTTGAATTTCGCTGATATAGATTTCTAAATGAGTCACCACATTCATGTTAACCTATATCCCGAAATTCAGTTCATTCGATAACATCATTTATGAGATGTAATAACTTTTTATGAATATCAACATCATATATATTTTTGATTTTTTTTCAAAAAAGTAATCATCCATATTCATTTCTTAGGCCCACAGATCTTTCATCATGTAGTTGGAAAAATGATATCAGGTGAAAGATCTGTGGGCCTAGGAAATGAAAATGGTATTCAGTTCGATGATTAGTGTTCTGAATTCATCTATGTTTCAAAAATATTTTCGAGGTGGCATCCGTAAAGGCAGAGAATTTTCTGTTTTTCGATTTATTCTTTTTCTTAAAAGCATATATACAGTAGGCGCTCGATAATCCGGCGCTCGCCAATCCGGCACGCTCGGTAGTCTGGCATTTTATACAGCTGAGCGTCGGACTACCGAGCAGTAGGAGTAGTTTCTCCCGCTCGACAGTGATGTCACGTATTTGTTTTCTCTTGTTTCACAGCGTCCCTTGAGACAATAGCGGTCAAATTTGGCCAAAGTTTGCTAGTGGTGAAAATCATATGAAGTTAGCTTTCTTTTCCTGTACAAATTCGATAATCCGGCATTTTCGATAATCCGGCATGAAGAGAAAAAATCGGGTGCCGAATTATCGAGCGCCTTCTGTATTTTCAAACTAGCCGAAACGTAAAACTGGAAAAATTTTTTAAATATTGATGAAGTATCCCAGTGAAAGTATCCATCGAGTTACAAATAATTGGTGGACTCGCGGCATAGGGGTGGAAACCGCCCCTCCTAATTTCATCAGTAATATTGACGAATTTTTCCGAACAAACGTAATCACGCACCCTCCTCCTAATACCAACTTCCCGCGCTCTACCCACACTAGTATAGGAAGCGCGCCAAAGCGTTCAATTTATAATATTCTCATCTAAAACGGAGGCGATCGGAAAAATGGAAGAAACTTCATGGAATGCTGCTTGGCTGTTGAACTTCGCCGTAGCGAGTTAATGAAATATCCCCCACATAAAGGATCCAGTTACGTGATTCGTTTCATTTTAGTTCTAGGACCGAGAACTCCACTAATATCGATTGGTGTCGGAACAGTTCCAGCGAAATTAGGTTTCAAAGTTGAGCGAAACAGCCCGGTGGAAATGAGGCAGTCTTGCAGGCGGGGGCCCCCTCGTTGATGGAGGAATATTGTCAATCTATGCGCTTTCGCGGCTGCATTCTGTGTGTCTGTGCAGGAGCTGCGCAAAGAGCGTAGGAAACACGGGCAAGGACACAGAGTTCAATATCTTCAACATAGATACATCGGTTTCAGCTTTATTTGGCATCATTAGTGTTCCATATCCCTCAGAGGCATCATTTTCTTTTCGACGATCATTGGTCTTTATATGAGGACCGGAAATTATTCCATACACCTCTCATAGCATCTCTGATTTTTCTACTTGTTTCCAGGGAAATACTTCTCTCTTTTACTTAGTTCTTATGCTTTCCAGTTTCAGTTGTATATTGAGTTTTTTACCTTTAATTATTTCACAAGTTTCACAGTTGGAGAAAAAATAGATTTGAAATTTTCTTTCTTAATCATTTAGTTGAGTACAAAGAACTCTCAGTAGCTCTTAAAAATTAAAATTCAAGGGAATTAAATTATTTCGTATTATGATTGTTTCATGAGGCAAAGCTCTTATAAAATCATCGAAATCAAGTACAATAAATTGATATTTCACTCAATTCATTATGATTCTTCGCATAACGAACATTGAATAGTGAACGAAATGAAAATCCTAAATCAATTTTTTCTCAAAACCGGTGCAACCAGGCGATGTCAAACAGGAGCACCTTTTTTTCAAGAAAAAGAATCAAAGTTTATGAATCTGATGTAAAACTTGTAAAATAATGAAAGGTAAAAAAATTGTCACTAAAAATACCCCTCGCCCCTGCTGAGTGATACGATTATGTTCGAGATGAAAAAAATCACTTGAACCATTCGATGCGAATTCTTGATAGTAGTCAATGAGTGAAATTTCAACACTTTAGGGACGCAGTTTTAGAGATATGTGACAAAAGTGATGCCTGAAAGTCATCTTCAGAGGGCTCTAGCACCTTAACGAAGCATTTTTGTACTATATGATTTTGGTCGAAAGAGTGTCAAATAATGTCTAGAACATCCACTAGAAGTTTTTCGGTCTAATTATGGGACACCTGGTATACTCTCTTTTGTCTTTCTTACAAGAATTTTGAGTATCCTTTTTATTTGATCGTTGCCATATTATTTCATTCTTTGAACCATTTTCAATGTCTGTTCAAGTACTATTTCCTCTATAGGTTCAATTTTCGAATCTTCTCTGATCTGTTTATTGCTGATATACCATGGGACACCAAGAGATGTTCTGATTGCTCTGTTTACAGTACTTTGAATTTTTTTTCTTATAGCTTTCTACGTTATGTCGGATAGGTGCGGCATACGTTATGCTGGGCGTGAGTACTGTTTTATTCGGATCTATTTCCAATGACAGTTTGCTTCCTTCGTTAAGGTATTAACATCTATGTAGTTGTCTCGTTCTTCTTCTATTTTCCTCCATTTGTTGAATTTAAGCTCGTGATCTAGTATGATCCTTTCGCCGTCTATCTAGATTTCTCCAATATATTTTTTAGATCTAAATAATATAGCAACTTTTATGCGTTTACTCTTCATTCCCATTTCCCGAAATATTCTGATATTATCTCTCTTCAGTTGGTTTCTCACGTTTTCTTCATACGTTTCTGGTATCTCCGACATATTCATATTGAATAGTAACGGACCTAGGACTGATCCTTGAGGCACGCCTTCTTCTATATTCTTTCTATCCTTTGAATAGGACTGTATGAGTTTTATATAATTTCGATGGGAATTTCTGTTCATTTGTAGATCAATCCTTGGTGCCACATTTTGTCGAATGCTTCTTCTATATTTCTCCAGTTCTTGTGGATAGATTCGTTTTTTCTTTTATGACTTCTATCAGCCTCGCCAGATGATCTATTTTTCCTTAAAAAAAACGATCTCTTCTTGAAGAAGTAAAATGTTCACTTTCTCCCGAGTATTTAGAAAACTATACAGTTTAGTGCAAAAAGTTTCATAAACCGAAATCGTCCTGAAATTAACGATTTTCAAAGTTTCAGATAGTTGGGGAGAATATGAAACTATCTCTAAGGAAACAATTTCTTTCTCCGGGTGTTATGTAAGTTTTATTCTAGTGGCTGATTGTGGTCCATACTTTCCTAAATTGTATCTTCTCTTTGTGGATCTCTTTTTCTCATCAGATTTATAGACCACTCGAACCGTGGTGAAGAAAACAACATCATTTCACACCTATCGAGAACTTGGAAATAACAAATAGTGCGGCATGAAGAATTTAATTGGCGTCAAGATCGTAATAACTGTGCTTGTGATGAACTTTGGAGATAACATATTAAAATTGTGACGATACTCTGCGGGTCCCGATATCAGGTTTCACCTCTTTCTTCTCTTTGATGGTGAACGAGGATATGAATATTACCAGTTTGACAACTGCAGATATTCAAGTGATATTTTTTCAAATGACAGCACGTTTTGAAAATGGAATTGGAACGTTTGAAGGGATATTTCAAAACTGTATAAAGTATGTATGGTTCAATAGGATTCACCCTGTGTACACCTCAACAGTTTCTAGATTTCATGAAAAATTTGAGAATGTTCCAAAGCAATCTGGTTCCAAGGCATCTTCAAAATTTTCCTGTTGTCCTTTCGATTGACATTTATTAATTTCAAGAACTTTTCTGTAGGAAGTAATAGAATCATAATTTTGTCTTTGGAGAGAGTTCGAAAGCGACTCAAGCAATTGAATTGGAGTAAAAAATCCATGATTGACACGAGCTTTAAATGCGGCAAAATAAATTCGAGGTCGAATCAACTTAACGCCATCAACCAGACAAATTAATCAGCCTTAAGACACTACTTTCCACTGGCATATAATTATTTCTCTGTGCAAACACAACGTTATGAAAGTGAGGGCTTGCCCCTAGCTTGAGTGTATACCTATTGGAATAATTATATCCATAATTCATGTCTCATTGATATATCCGTGTCTTAAAATTCTAACGCGGTTAGAAAATTTCAAAAATGAAGTTGTACGAGATAAACATCAAATAATGAATTTTCATGAGAGAGAAAAGTGTGCTGAATTTTGCCGAGTCACGAACCGATTGACATGAAGGGTGTCATGCTGATTGGAGGCAATTGTGAAACATATCAGATACCGGACAGATTATGTTTTTTTCTCTTTTTTTAAGTCCTGGTAATTACCATTTGAATTACTCAAATCGAGGTCGAAATGTCACTCCGGCTATATTTGGAATGTCAGAAACTGTCATCCGTTGACAGTTTATTACATTTGCCTATTGTCCTACGCTTATTTCGCGTAGTCATAAATAGGAGAAATTGTTATAACTTTATAAAGTGTGAAATGAAAAATGAACCAAAGAAGAAATTTTACTTTTATTTTTTTCATTCATATGTTTGAATCTTTATTAATATTTGAGTCAAAGACTCACCCTTCATACATTGGATGCCATGTACTGTTTATAAGTTCACTGAATAAATAATTATCAACACTCGTATCTTAATACACAAATTGGTGACTTTGGCTGAGTGCAACTCTGTTGAAAAGATTGCAGCATGGTTTTCAGTTATATTTTTCGTTTTGTGGTTGTCAACACTGACTTCCTATCCTATCAATTTTCAATACACGTCAATTCAAATTCCGTAATCTGTCAATTTTCGTGACAGTCGCACTAACTGACAAGATACAATACAAAAATCACTAGGATGAGTTTTTCATTGAATTTCGCAAAACTTGACTGAAATAGAGAAAATATTTTCTAATATTGGTTGCAGAAGGCATTCCGAATATTTTATAAAATGCGTTCGAAAACTAGCATTCGCAGAAGTGTTTGAATTGACTTCTGAAAACGAGCATTAGAAATTCAATGAAAAAATAAGATTATTTATCCTAGTGACTTTTGTATTGTATCTTGGCAGTTGGCGTGACTGTTAGAAAATTGACAGATTACGAAATTTAAATTGACGTGTGTTGAAAATTGATAGGATGGTAATTCAGAGTTGACAACCACAAGACGGAAAATGTCACTGAAAACAATGCTGTAATGAGCTCATTTCAGCACTAGTTTTAGTATTGTAATGAACTCATTACTATATTGAAATAGAGAATAGTATATTCTAAAACAAGTTGTAGTATGGGCTTTCTCTATTTAAGTTTTGTGAAACACTCTCGATATTCAAATAAAATTAAGATTCTAATTCCTAATGACTTCTGTATTGTATCTTGGTAGTTGGTGTGACTTACGAAATTTGACAGATTACCGAATTTGAATCGATTTGATTTGAAAATTGATAGGATCGGAGGTCAGTATTGACAACCACAAAACGAAAAATATAACAGAAAACAATGCTGTAATGAGTTTCATTACAGCACTACTTTTAGTACTGTAATGAACTCATTACGATACTGAAATAGAGAATAGTATATTCTAAAACAAGTAGCAGAATGAGCTCCTATTCCAACACGAATGCGAAATTCGAAAACGAGTGACGAAGGAGCGAGTTTTCGAAAGCATGAGTGTTGGAATTGTCTTCTGCAACGAGTATTAGACGATATTTTCTCTATTTCAGTAAAGTTTGGGGAAAACTTTCGAAATTCAAATAAAAATTCAGATTAGTGACTTTTGTATTGTATCTTGGCAGTTGGTGTCACTAAGGAAATTTGACAGATTGCGGAATTTGAATTGATTTGATTCGAACATTGAGTGGTTCGGAGGTCAGTATGACAACCACAAAACGAAAAATATAACTGAAAACAATGCTGTAATGAATTTCATTACAGCACTACTTTTAGTACTGTAATGAACTCATTACGATACTGAAATAGAGAAAGTGTATTTACGCTACTATGTAGTTTTCACTGTCAAACAGGGTTCATTCAAACAAAATAATAACGTAAGATCAGACAGAATATATTTCCTAGGTCAGGGGACAGGCACCAACTTAAGTATTATATATCAATGTGTGGCATGAATGGAAAATTCACGTCACATCCTTGATACCAGATAGCAATATGCGATATGCAACTTTTCAATGTCAGTTCTCGCTTGTTAACTGTATTGTTGTCTTTCTTAATCTCAAACATCTCATGCTGAACCTTTTTTTCAGGATTTGGTTTGCCTATATTTCAGTTCTTTTGAAATCGAAAGATGTAGGGTAATTTTAATGTTTTTCAATGTTAGCTTGTTTGAGAGAGATATATAATGGTCTTCAAGACTGCTTTTGATTTTCCAAGATTTATCTTCCTATCGAGCACTGTATAAACACAGACAACATTATATGGTTATGAACCCCAACAAGATGTCTTCTTCTCTCAGTGCTTCTCTAACTTTTTTTATTACAATTATTAAAGAATTCCACAAAATGTCAGCTCCGCATCAACAACTTTCCATTAAGTTCCCAATCTTCCTTAGAAATCGAGGACCAGTGAGAAATTACGAAAAAACCGACGCATTTCATGTACGAAAATTAATTATGAGCATAGAGAACTAATTTCACTTCACGTTGAATAATTCAGCCGTATCTAAATCGGATGTAAATGAATGCGAGATTATTAACCCAAATGGAATTAAATCACTCTCCCGAGTTCGAACGTTAATAAAAATTCGTGCGGTAAAGGTCCCTTTTACCATAATTAATTCGAACTCATATTCGGAACAACATATTTCGAATGGACTTATTGTGGCTGGCGTAGTAGTTCAAGATCGTACGCAATCAAGAATAAGATAATTGAGTTGACGAAGGTTGGACATGCTGACGGCGCGAAGGTTGAAATAAATAAGATGATCGAAGCGGCCAATTTACCGATAGAGTCTGCACGGCATCGGGAAAAAGAATTGGGACGTCTATGGTCTTGAGATCGCGCGACGCGTTGGATGAGATTCGGAGGATTATTCGGTGTCTGAAGAGTTGCCGATTGTATTAATTTTGTATATCGCGTGAAGACGTAGATTTATTTCTATGTCGCAATAAGCTGAATTTATTTGTCGACTTATTTTTTGTGAAAGTATGAAAAATGTTCAAATCAATAGATTCACTAAATTTAGAGGAGGTCCAACATTCTCTGACTTGTCTGAGTGGCCTCCACTGTAATCGGTAAAATATCAACATCTTTATTCGTTATATCTTTATAAATAAAGGACGATCGACATTAAGAGAGTCTTCCGGGCTTATTGGCCGTGGTCTATTAGGAATTATTTCACCTAACGTTTCGCCCACAACTGCGGTAGGCATCTTCAGAGGATTCTTGGTCTTAGATTGTAACTCGACCGCTGAATTTCCGAAAGTGATGCTGGATTCGATCCGTTGGCTCCACTTATACTCTGATCATTGGCGGGAGAAGGTAGTGGGTTTACGCGCGCGATGTTGATTGGTCCATCGCTTCCACTTCGTATTGGCTTGATTTTAGTCTTTTCCAACACCGGCAACCATGCGTTATGTACCAAAGGAGTTTCTTCCCTTCTGTTCATATTGTTCTTATGTTTATATATCTCAATGGCTTCCATGTTCATCCTAGGATAGAAACTTTTGATGTTTGAAATAGCTTCTGCCTTTGAGAAAACAATATTGTGTCCATCTGTCAGAGCATGTTCCGCTAGTGCGGATTTTTCTGTCTGATTGAGTCGACAGCATCGTTCATGCTCCTTGATTCTCGTATTGATACTTCTCTTCGTTGTACCAATGTAGACTTTGCCGCAGTCACAAGGTATCCTGTAAATACCGGGTTGAGAGAGTGGGTCGACTTTGTCTTTGGTAGTTCTGATCATTTGGCCAAGTTTTTGAGTTGGCTTATAGACAGTCTCTATATTGTGGCCCTTTAGTATTCTACCAATTCTATCGGTGACCTTGGGGATATATGGTAAGATAGCTCTTCCATTGGGGGTGAGTTGTGATGTGTTATCATCACGTGTGGAAAGTCTTGGTCTTATTGCTCTCCAAAAAATAATATAAATTTCAGGGAACACCAAGCCATA
Organism: Hippodamia convergens; assembly: GCA_038502775.1. Classification (NCBI taxonomy): domain Eukaryota; kingdom Metazoa; phylum Arthropoda; class Insecta; order Coleoptera; family Coccinellidae; genus Hippodamia; species Hippodamia convergens. The sequence goes on from CM076610.1 coordinate 43,138,037, forward strand.
AAGAGTCTCAATAAAGATACATCCATTGTGATCCTTCCAGCTGACAAAGGAAACGCGACTGTAGTGATGGACACCTCTGACTATGATTCCAAAATGAGGGCGTTGTTAGACCCCTCAAACTACAGGAAACTTAAAAGAGATCCTACCTCGTCCAGGCTCAGACAAGCAAAGGCTCTTATAAAAGTTTCTTCTCTCGATGAGGAACTTAAAAAGAGGATTTGTAAGAGTGAAGCAAGGGCTCCGCGTATATACGGACTTCCGAAAATTCACAAGGATAATGTCCCATTGAGACCTATCGTCAGTACCATCGATTCACCAACATACGACTTAGCCAAAGTTTTAACAACTATGTTGAGACCTCATGTGGGAAACACGGACACTTTCGTCAAGGACTCTACCCAGTTTGTAGAAAAACTGCGGAACATTCAGTTGGGACCGAATGACCGACTCGTTAGTTTCGATGTTGTGTCTTTGTTCACACTAGTTCCCATCAGGGAATCGCTTAACTACGTGTCTGAGTTATTCCCGAATGACATAACAAAGCTCTTCGAACTTTGCCTGTCATCCAGCTATTTTCAGTGGAAAGGCGAATTCTATGAGCAAATAGATGGCTGCGCCATGGGAAACCCTCAAAGTCCTGCAATTGCAAATTTCTTCATGGAGAAATTCGAACAAAGTGCAATTGAAGCGGCAACTAAGAGACCGTCCACATGGCTACGTTATGTGGATGATACTTTTGTCGTCTGGAGTCATGGACTTGAAGAATTGGATGCTTTCCTATCCCATCTTAACAGTAGGCACCCAAATATTCAATTCACTATGGAAATTGAAAAAGATGGTGCTCTACCCTTTCTAGACGTCTTGGTTACTAGAAAGCCTAATGGAAAGCTAGGACACAGGGTTTATAGAAAACCAACCCACACTGACAGATATCTACACAAGCAGTCCAATCATCATCCTCAACAGAAACGAGGAGTTATAAAAACACTCGTAGATAGAGCCCGACGATTGTGCGAGCCGGAATTTCTGGAGGATGAACTTGAACATCTACAGCATGCATTCGTCGCTAACGGATATAATGCTAAGGAAATTCAGAGGCAATAAGACCAAGACTTTCCACACGTGATGATAACACATCACAACTCACCCCCAATGGAAGAGCTATCTTACCATATATCCCCAAGGTCACCGATAGAATTGGTAGAATACTAAAGGGCCACAATATAGAGACTGTCTATAAGCCAACTCAAAAACTTGGCCAAATGATCAGAACTACCAAAGACAAAGTCGACCCACTCTCTCAACCCGGTATTTACAGGATACCTTGTGACTGCGGCAAAGTCTACATTGGTACAACGAAGAGAAGTATCAATACGAGAATCAAGGAGCATGAACGATGCTGTCGACTCAATCAGACAGAAAAATCCGCACTAGCGAACATGCTCTGACAGATGGACACAATATTGTTTTCTCAAAGGCAGAAGCTATTTCAAACATCAAAAGTTTCTATCCTAGGATGAACATGGAAGCCATTGAGATATATAAACATAAGAACAATATGAACAGAAGGGAAGAAACTCCTTTGGTACATAACGCATGGTTGCCGGTGTTGGAAAAGACTAAAATCAAGCCAATACGAAGTGGAAGCGATGGACCAATCAACATCGCGCGCGTAAACCCACTACCTTCTCCCGCCAATGATCAGAGTATAAGTGGAGCCAACGGATCGAATCCAGCATCACTTTCGGAAATTCAGCGGTCGAGTTACAATCTAAGACCAAGAATCCTCTGAAGATGCCTACCGCAGTTGTGGGCGAAACGTTAGGTGAAATAATTCCTAATAGACCACGGCCAATAAGCCCGGAAGACTCTCTTAATGTCAATATATCCGGTCGTGAAAGCCTGAAACTATTTATTAAAGGACGATCTATGGTAAGTATTGAAAGGGCATCACGACAGCAGCACCAAATTGGATAATTCTTTTTTTGTTGTGTTCGTTATAGTTCGGACAAGGTTTCTACAATATAATTTTCTAGAACAAAAAATACGTAGAAGGAGGAAAAAAGGAATTTCATTTTTCCTGCAATCATAGGATTTTGACGCTCAGGCAAAACTGTGGGGTAGCTTATGTTCAGTGTTTCGAGTGAATCGAAAATTGATACTTATATTATTATTAGAGATTTTTTTTCAAAGTCAACGATCAGTTATACCAAATTGTCACACTCGAAGATAAATGGAAAAAATATCAGACAGATGAGGAAAACTGTGAATTATATTCAATTCATTACTAAAACACTTTGAAAATGAATGTCAACTTAAAAAAATAAATAATTGGATTGGGTGAATTCATGGTGTAAGAGAATAAACTGCTCCACATGAGTTAGGGATATCGTATTCAATCGTTTCGAAAAGTATGTATTTTTCGAGAAAATCGCTGCAAAATCATTTAAAACTCAATAACAACTTGAATCGATCCAATAAAAATCAGTATGAGATATTTCGTCAATCTGGTCGCCTTTTTTCTGAAGTTTTCGTTCTTTGCATATGCTTCATGAAGGTT
>CM076610.1:43140696-43293733 GCA_038502775.1 Hippodamia convergens
TCCCTAACTCTTGTGGAGCAGTTTAAATAAAGAAACTGAACATCGCAGAAGTATCTGAAAGCTGTCTTTACCATCCGTAGCATTGATGTGACATCCAAAAATTGGTTTAGATTTTCTCACATTCCACAGTGTGATTCTTGGAAAAAATGTTGACAGAAAAGAGGAAAAGATAATCAAAAAGTCGCGCCGCTAAAATAATGAACTCTCACATAGAATCCGAAGCGTTTTTATGCCGCCAGTGGATATTCTGAGTGATTTGGAGTATCCAGACTGCAATTACTCCCCCATGTTAATTATCCGTTGCCATAATTTACCCGCCGAACAGGCGTCCGGGTGGTTCGCCGGCAGTGCGGCCAACGGAGAGAAAAAAACCGGAAATAAAACGCCCGCCAAGTTCAAATCCCTTGTAGCAATTTCATGGGACACATTTTCTATTATAAATTTAACCGCTAATCCGCCAGTAAAACGGGCAATAAACATCAAGTACGAAATTAATTATTATTTGCAATGCCCACATTCGCCTGGGGTACGGGGTTTTTTCACCTACATGGGCACGGTAAAAATGGCGGAATGAACGGTCAGGTAGAGGAGTCTAGAAGTATTCAGGACCGATAAATACGGTGGATATCACGAATAAATCGCTAGAGGTGAGTGTTCTTCGTCTCGCCACGGCGAGAGCGGTCGCTTGTTGCTCGTCGCGTCAGTGTTGCCAACAGCCGTTTTGTGAATGCCCCAGCCGTTCTCCGCTGCATGAACATGAACGTTTGGTTTGGAATGTGTAGTAGGGTGCGAATTGATGTCAGCACGATCGAAAATTTGGATAAATGGACATTTATTGGTTACATAACGAATTAAATCGAAAATCATGTAGAATAAATTTTTTTTATGAAAAACGTCGTCATTTGACTTTAATATTATTGTATAGTTTGTAACGGGATTAAGCACCGTGTGAAAAGTATACTCCATAGTTTCCGCTGACGTTTCGACTGCATTTTCAGACATTCTCAAGGTTCTTCAAGTTGTATTGGTGAAAACAGTAATAAATACTTCAGGAAAGAAAATCATTACAATACATAATTGAGAAACACAACCACGATACCTATATAAAAATGATTCAATATACAGACCATCTGATCTACTGCTTTTCAGAGCTATCAGGTAACAGACTGAGTCATAGTGGTCATCATAAACATATTAAAAAAATCTAGTCGTGTATTTTTCAAATTAAATTGGATTTTTTTTTTAAACTGCTCCACATGAGTAAGGGATATTGACTTAAATTGCAAAAAAATATAGTTTAAATGAGATTTTGTGATGAAAATTCATATTAATACGATTTCAAGTTGCAGCGTATACAAGGTGGTTAAGAAAATTCGAGTAAAATAACGAAACTTTATTCCCAGAGAATTCGAGCATTTTGAGACTATCAATACAATGTATGGCCTCCACGGGCATCAATAACAGCTTGACATCTTCTTTGCATACAACACACGAGGTTGTTGAACATTTCTTGATGAATTTGGTTCCATAAACGGGGCAGGAGCTCTCTCAGATCATTTAAGGATTCTGGGTAGGTTGATGATTATCTAATCTTTTTTGGGAGCATATCTCATGCATGTTCTATGCAATTCAAATCTGGTGAGTGCGGAGGTATTGGTAAATGTGGAATACAAACTCCTCGCGCGCATTCTCAAGTATGGCTGCACGGTGCGGTCTAGCTTTATCGTCTAGAAATTGAAAATTTTCACCAATAACAGCGTGAAAATTTGGCAAAACATTGTCAATGACATGCTCCATATAGTGAAAGGCGGTCATATTCCCAGGACAAATGTGTAGATCTGTGCGCCCGTTTAAACATATCCCGGCCCATATCATAAGACTACCCCTCGCAATGGATTCACTTCTTGACATAGGGGTATGCGTGGGATTGTCCATACCCTTATTTTTCGAGAATCTAAAAATCGTCCATATCTGGATTCATCAGTGAAAAGGACACTACGCCATTGATCGTTCCAATTGATATGTTGCCTTGCCTATTCCAGTCCTCGACGCTCATGGTCACGTGTAAATGGAACTCCTCCTAATGGAAGTCTAGAACCTAGATTCACCTCTCTCAAACATCGTCTGATAGTTTCGATAGAAACTTGGACCCCATCTGCATTTTGAAGAGTATTCCGTAGTATATATGTAGGCCTTCTTCTCACCAAAATAGTGATGAAACGATCCTGAGCATGTGTTGTTTTTCGGAACGTGTCTCCATGAACCTATTCCAAAGTCGAGATATCACACTTTGGCTGACTTGGAGCCTTTCCGCTACAACAACCTGACTTAGGCAATCCTGTAGCATTCCGATAGCCCTATAAAAATAATTCATGAAGCATATGCAAAAAAACCAAACTTCAGAAAAAAGGCGACCAGATTGACGAAACGTCTCATATCCTATAACAACGTGTTCACAATAAAACAATTCTTATGCTGATGTAATTTTTTTCTATTATCACACGAGTGAAAGTAACTGATTTCGACATATCTGTTTAAACCTGGCAACTCAGTACTTCGTCCAAGTAGATAATAAGCAACCCCATGTCTGCATATTCCACTTGTTTCATACTATAAGAGCAGTATGAAATTTTCTTATTATCATGATGTTGTAAGATGTCATGAAAAATCATTTTTGAAAGAATAATTTGAAATATTCTGTCCAGGATTTTTTCAGGCAACCTAATTTCAATATATTTTCTAAAATGTGAATTTTATTATAAAATGTGTTTTATTCTTTCATCAGCTTGGTGAAGGTCAATGTAGGTTCTGATCTTCTACTTTTCTTATACTATTTGATATTCATTTCTGAAGTTGATGAATGTAATTATGTAATATTCTGCAGAAACTAGCAGGTTGGTACTTTATGCTGCCGAATATTGTTGCCCCTTTTGACCCAACAGTGGACATGTGCCGGATTTTGGTGCTCAACTGACTTCTGGGGATTGATTTGGAGATGAATCTTATCTTCATTATTTCATATTAGTTCGTTGGCAAGCGTGGCATAAGGTTGGTACACGTCTGGCAAGGCGGCATTGCGACAATTCCGTATGAAAGTTTCATCCCATCTGTGGCGCATGATTTCCGTTTTGGTACCAAACTTGACCTCGAATTCTTCGAGGTAACACACCAGGCGCATCTGCTCTCATCTACACGCTTAATGATGGTTTCATTTCATTGCCCCGCCAAGAGCGTGGGCGACCGGAGTCGATCTTTCGATGATAAAGAACCGTATTCCCGAAAAACACAGTCGATGGTATATATTTGAATGTAATCAGATGGTTGGCATCGAAATTATTAGTAATTTCCTGGCTATATTTCTCGGGGGTCCCCTCCTTACGTCAGTGGATCTGTACTCAACTGGAACTCGCGGACACAGCGTTGCCAACTGTGGGGAATTGTAGCTTCACCGAGCTATTTTGCACGAATTAATTGCGTTTGGTCAATGTTCACACTGCTGAATTTTTAGATATTCTTATTCTCCGTAGAAAATAAAAATACTATGTGAAAATATTATTCGGATTCGTTAAGCAGCGCCCAAGATATCCAATCTGAGGGCTCGGCTCAGTTTGTGACGTCACACTACAACACTTGGGGCCAGATTCATAATAAACCCCTGAAGTACACTTTAGTTAGTGCACTTTTAAACTAAAGCTCACTTTGAAAGTCCACCCAATGTAATAATGAAATTAAATGGCACTTTACGTAAAGTAGATTTTAGGTGAACTGTTGCATGTTGGCATAACTGAAATCGTTTCATTTGACCTGAAATAGACAGTATATAACCACAGCCATCTTAAAATTAGAAGAGGTTATGATATTTACTTGTCATATGGATATAACGTTCAGGTTCAAATATACCTAGAAATTTGGGGGAAAAGGCCAATCCCTACTGAATGTGTATTTCAGAAACAAATAATTGGAACCAGATCCTAGTGCCTCCAATACTTCAAGAATCTAGATAAATCAACATTTAAAAAAGGTGGTGACATGAACCTTCATTATTTATTCCACTGGCACTAAAAAATTCGAATTAAATGACACAAGACAGATCTCAATATCGTTCCAACGTGAATATGAGGACTGAAACTTTGAACGGAAGGGTCATAGGACTTTTTGAGTTTTTTTAGGAAAAAGAGTAAAACGGTAAACAGAAAATTCTTTGCCTTTACGGAGGCCAAACCGAAAACATTTTTAAACATAGATGAATTCAAAATAGTAATCATCGAAATGAATACCATTTTCAATTCCCAGGCTCACAGATCTTTTATCATTAGGTTGGAGAAATGATATTAGATTTTGTCACTTGAGTGGAAGAGAATGTACAGAGTTCTTTTTCGCATGTCACTGGAGATGTGAAACTTCATTTTGATGCAATTGGATGTCACTACTTTGTAATATTTTACTCAGTATTTCACAACTAATTGCTTCAAATATCGAAGTTTTTTATGAAGATTTTGTCCCTTAGGTGTATGGGATACTGATGAGTCCAAACAAGGCCGAAACCGGTATATCTCTTATCTGAGTGACAAAATCTAATATCGTTTCTCCAACCTCATGATAAAAGATCTCCGAGCCTGGGAATCGAAAATGGTATTCATTTCGATGATGACTATTTTGAATTCATCTATGTTTCAAAAACTTTTTGATTTGCCAGAGGTCTTAAATGATGAAAACTATTCAGATTTTTTACAAAATCATTTTTCGAAATTACTATTTCGTTAGTATTTCCAGAGAAACATGGTTTCAGCAATGTCTTTTCATTTAGAGAATATCTGAATGCTGAACATTCAGGTATATCGATAACGCGATCTGGTACGATTTCGTGGTCAGCCTGTTAACCTGATTTGAATCCCTTAGATTTGTTTTCACTGGGGAGCTGTGAAAGAAAAAGGTTTATAAAAAAAGTCTTCCAGTAAATTTGACTAATGATTTTGTAAAAAATCTGAATAAATTTCATCATTTAAGACCTCTGGCAACTGAAAAGGTCCTATGACTCTTCCGTTCAAAATTCCACTCCACATATTCACGTAAAAACAATATTTAGATCTATCTTGTTTCATCAAATTCGGATTCTCTACGTGCCATTCGAATAAATTATGTAGGTTAATGTTACCACGTATTTAAATGTTGATTCATTCGGATTTTCAAAGTATTGGATGCAATAGAATCATTTTTACGATGTTCGAAATTCTGTTTTTTTAAGAAAGACCGTTCTTTTGACTCATCTAAGGAATAATGTAGTAAGTGTTGTAGCATTTTAGAAACCTTTTTGAATGTGTTAACTTTTGAAGTGAAAAACTGTAGCAGCATTTGTTCGAGAATCATCACAGGTTGTGTATTTTCTCGAACGATAGAAAATGCAATATAATCTGAAAAATACACACGAATGAGAATTTCTTAATAGTATATTCTAAAAAAAGTTGCTGAATGAGCTCCTATTCCAACACGAATTTCACATTCGTGTTGGAATTGCCTTCTGCAACGAGTATTTGACGATATTTTCTCTATTTCAGTCAAGTTTTGTGAAACACTCTCGAAATTCAAATGAAAATTCAGATTAGTGACTTTTGTCTTGTATCTTGGCAGTTGGTGTGACTTAAGAAATTTGAATTGATTTGATTTGAAAATTGAGAGTATCTGAGGTCAGTATCGACAACCATAAAACGAAAAATATAACTGAAAAACAATACTGTAATGAGTTTCATTACAGCACTACTTTTAGTAATGTAATGAATTACGATATTGAAATAGAGAAATATTTTTCTGATGACTACAATGACTCAGCCATTTCTGGGACACCTGTATAACTGACGAACAGTTATATTCGTTCCTTTTTAGTGCCTTGTTTCAGAATACGATTGTCCGACTATTATAATTTTTTTATTTATTTCATTTGCATCGACTACTAGGGTCATTAGCCATTATTAGTAAATGCCATGTTTTCCATTCAATTCAAATCTTGCTTAAATTTTCAACACCTCTTCAAAAATTAATTAATTTGTCGGCGTAAGATATCCACTCGTTGTTCAACATCCATGAAGAAAAAGGTACATCCGTCTCATCTGTCTATCATTTCGGCCTCATTATAAACACAATCCCGGTCTCATGTTCGATTTGCAAGTTTTAAGTAAAACCGGCCGCATTCTTCAATAAAGACTACCTATAGCGCTTTTTCCTTCCCCCACATAATAGGCAAGGAGAGGTATTATGGCTCTTGCACCGTTTCGTCGACCTTAACAACAGCCAGAGACCGGTTTTCTCTAAAACTTCGCTTTACCTCTGACCAAAACTCCGGCGGCTCTGCTATTCAGCCTGCCTCGAAATATTTGTGTGCATTTCGGACGGTTCAGATGGAACGATAAAATATTTGGTATCTTGTAATCTCGGGACGATAAAGTGGCCTAAGTGAACGTCGTGTCTTTGAAGGCGATGCTAGGTGGGGTTATCACCTTCAGGTGGTACGGGGACGTCGTGAATAACGAAAAAATTATTGTCTTTTCTGGAGTTACGAGTACAAGATGGTTTGATCGTAATTTCAACCCAGAGTTTCTCCGAATTTTATGTTAATCGCTGAATTAAAGCTTGTTGAATTCCAATGATCCACCACAATCATCTGTGCTTAAGATTTTGATTGCTCCTGATATTCAGATTTCACTACATCTAAATTGAAAGAGATAGAAAAAAACTGATAAACATAATATATCATGTTCGCTTTTTTCGAGAAATTTGAATTGCTGAGCACTGCAAGTTGCTACGGTGTCTACTTTCCACTGTACAGGGTGATTTTTAAATTTGGCCAATTGCTATAATTGGCTGTAACTTCCGCAGTGTTGCTCTAGAAATAAAAACATATTAAGAGCAGTTTTTTCAGTGTTTTTCACAGGTGCTATCGAAATTCTCGTTCAAATTTCAGAGTAACTTGAGAAAAATGTTTTCGAATGCAAACCATGGTGTGCTATGATTTTTTTAAGAGTCTTTTCTCAGACAATTTACCAAAAAAATTTATCATGATACAATTATTACGATTTCATTTTTAGAAAATTCACTTTTCATGCAGGCTCCAATTAACTTTCGTGGAAACTGTGATTGAAGATTTAGAACCTGTTTCGAATATCGTTCATTCTCCAATCAAATGGAGAAATCATAGTAGAAACAAACAGTTTCGAGAAAACACCCTTTGAGTGGATATAACTAATATTATCTCAATCAATCAAGAAAAATCAGCAATAATTGAGATGTTGACAAAAAATGCATTAGTTTTTTTTATTATATACAGAAAAAAGTTAGCCCAATTTATTTATCGCCATATATACAGGATGTACCAAGTTCGATGGCCCATTAGGCATTTCTGGAGAACTTGACCTATTTGAAATCTGAAATTTGGGATTATGTTATTGTTTGACATTATCTACCGATCTAAAATATTCTTGCAGTCTGACTACTTTCAGTTATACAGCGAGAGAAAAATATTTCTAAAATTTTTTTTTCTGTTAGTTTGTTTTCAACTTTATCAAATTTGAAAACATATTATCAGAGTATGCAATTCTGAATACATTCGTACTCAAATGGTTGCATTCGTCAAAATACTTTCCAAAATATCGGGATAAAACTGAAGCACGAACCGTTTTCACATTTTTGAAGGCGAAGGCTGTGGAAATATTGTACATTCTCAGAATTTTGAAAAACCCGCCACAGGGTGTTCCAAATGTCGGTTCAAAAATTGGATCAAGATTGGTTCATAACTCTCTTTTTTAAAATTAGAACCCTGTTTTTTTATGATTGCGTTGGATTTTGCGAAGAAAAATAGTGATAATGTTCCAACATGATAATACTCCTGAAATTAATAGTTCTTGAGTTATTCAGGATTTCCTGATTGCATGTCGTACGTACCGTCAAATTCATAGCATCTGTTTCATATCAACAATGACTTTGGCCATAGAAGATAAATTGTTCAAATAACTCACTAGTGACTACCTCTTTTCTGAAGATGAACAGATTTCATGAATCTGACGCTACACTACGTGCACTGAGAGAAGTATTCACTTGATATTATCGATCATGCGTTATAGTTAATAAATCATTTATTGGCCAAATCGACAAATAAATATTTCTTTCATGGCAATGAAGAATTTATTTAAGTTTTCGCAAATCACCTTCACTCAATATTATATCACATTTATTTATGAATCATAACATTCAATAATACCGAATAAAGACGCATTAGACTGAAATAAATATACATATTTAGTAATAATTAACAAACTGCATGAATTATGAATGAATGTTAACGTCTGAAAATTATATAGCAAAATTGAAAATTAATGGCTTTGCAGACGGAATTGAATTCTGGAAAAACGCCCGAGTAGGATTTGAACCTGCGACCCTCGAAATACTAGTCCAATGCGCTAACCAACTGTGCCATCGGAAAGGTTGAAGGTTCCATCTGATCTTCGGTGGCCGACTCTCCCAGAATTCGATGTTAATTTGTTAGTTTCAATTTTTCATGAACTATGATGCTGAGGAAGAATTCTTTGGGGAGTTAGGGTTGGAAGGGGAACTCATTCGCTATCAGTGGTCATCGATGATTCGATTTTTACCTTTCATCCGATTGCGTCATTCGCGATTTTCGTGATTTATCGGCAGGAGTCGGGTAGTTGAATCTTCCGACCACCGAACAATGTTAACTAGCCAAGATGACTGAATTATGTCAAATGCGGTTTGTTCATTGTTAATAAATCCTATATTTTGAGTAAACATATCGTGGAGTGGTGGAAGTTTAGAATCATTTAGTAATAGAAACCAAACGTTCGTTTATTACCAAATGAACATATGTTTTCAATTAATATATCTTATATTTGAAGAGAACTGCAGTTTAAATGAAATACATCATACCCAAATATATTAAATATTAACAAATACCGTGTAAATAAATATTTCGTTCTATATGAATGAATTCTTTCAGAGGCAAGATCTGTTAGTTAATAAATAAATTAAAGATTAATAAGTGGATTTGTCTGTTAATGAATAATAATAATAATAATAATAATAATAAAGGCCTTTATTGAAGAAGAAAATATTAAAAGTTATTACAGTAATATTAATGGGCGAGGTTCAGTTCGCCCGGGGTATATCACTGATACACCCCGAACGTCTGTTCAACTAACCCATCTCGAAATAAATACTTTATTGATAAAAACAAATTTATTTCTCTCAGTGTGCGACATAAAATCAAAAAATCCCAAATAACTCAAGAATTATTAATTTTAGGAGCATCAGTATCATCATTTTTCTCCTCAGAATCCAACGCAATCATAAAAAAATAGGGTTCTAATTTGAAAAACGAAAGTTATGGGTCAATCTTGATCCCAATTTTTGAACCAACATTTGGAACACCTGTGACGGGTTTTTCAAAATTCTGAAAATTTACAATATTTCCACATTCTTCGCCTTCAGAAATGTGAAAGCGGTTTGTGCTTACGATATCTAGGTTCGGAATAACCTCGGGAATAACAAACATAATACCGAATAATCTCCCATTTTTCTTCAGTTCTTTCTCGATATTTTGGAAAGTATTTTGACGAATGCAACGATTTGAGTACGAATGTATGCAGAATTGCATACTCTATCAAATTCAAAAACAAAAAAAACAGAAAAAAAATTTTTGAAAATTTTTTTTCACTCCCTGTTTAACTTAAAGTGCTCAGGCTTCAAGAATATTTTAGATCGGTGGATAACGTCAAACAATAACATAATCCCAATTTTCAGATTTCAAATAGGTCCAATTTTCCAGAAACGCCTAATAGGCCGTCGAACTTGGTACACCCTGTAAATATATATTTTCAAGACCCCATTTTTTTTTTTGTATGATATATATAATCAAAAAGGGAATGCAATTACATTTAATAATGAAGTTGTTTCATTCTCCACCCTTAGTACAAGAGATTGAAAAAAGTTCTCGAGTTCTGGGCTGTAAAGTGACACATTTTTTCGTTTGGTTATGGTTCATTAAATCCGATAACAACCTCTGGCTTTGCATTTCTGTAGAATTTGTAGAAACGTTCGAATTTGTTTCCCGACAAATCGATTCAGTCCAGGTCGATTCCAAACAACTAAAAATAAATCTATCGAAATCGTCGTTTGTAGCGTTAGTGCCTTATAATTTTACGACGGTTTATACTGTCGATTTTAATGTTGCAATAAAGGAGTTGATAATTGGATACTGTTGAGTCGCTAATCGTTTAAACCCGGCAAAGAAATCGTGACAATCTTCAACGAGTTTCGCTCGGTTATTGAAGTCGAAAGGTCATGGTTATGACCTTTTTATATTTAGTAATTATCGGAGTGATCTTGTCTTCGATTATACAGTCAGTGAAGATTCATATGATCTCACGGTTTTTCCTCTCGTTCGAAGATTAACGCACTTCCGGTGCCGAAAAGTGTAAGGGAACTTCAATGAACCTTTTCTTAGCATACATACAGTAAAAATAAAAAAATATGCAACAAATGATCAATGATCAAGTCGAGCGCACTTTTTAAAAATGGTGCTGGTGTTAGTTAGATATCGTCCCCAAAATTGAAAATTCACACACATGAATAAGTTGAAAAATTTATGAACGGGGCACCAGATGAGAAATATACTGCTCCACAAAAAATATGGATATCTTATTCAATCGTTTGAAAAAGTATGTAATCTTCCAGAAAATTGCTGTAAAATCATTTAAAACTCAATAACAACTTGAATCGATCCAATAGAAGTCAATCTGGTCGCCTTTTTTCTGAAGCTTCGTTCTTTGCATATGCTTCATGAATGTTCTTATTTCGAAATGGAGTTGGTTTATCTACGACTTCGATTTGAAACGAGTTTTCTGAAAATGCCAAGACCTAAATTAACAAACGCTGAGGCTAATAATAGGGCTACCGAAATGCTGGCCTAACTCAGGTTGTTGTAGCGAAAAGGCTCCAAGTCAGCCAAAGTGTGATATCTCGACTTCGGAATAAGTTTAGGGAGACAATGTCCGTGTTGGAAAGACCAAGGCTTGGTGAGCGACGAAAAACAGCACCTGCTCAGGATCGTTTCATGACCGTTTCGGCGAGAAGAAAGCCTATATCTACATGTAGAATGCTACGGAATACTCTTCAAAATGCAGATGGGGTTCAAGTTTCCATCGAAACCATCAGACGACGTTTGAGGGAGGTGAATCTAGGTTCTAGACGTCCATTGAGAGGAGTCCCATTAAGACGTGACCATAAGCGTCAAAGACTGGAAAGGGCAAAGCAACATATCAATTGGAACGATCAATGGTGTAGTGTGGTTTTCACTGATGAATCCAGATATGGGCGATTTTCAGATTCTCGAAGAACAAGGGTACGGACAATCCCACGCATACCCTGTTATCGGCGCTATGTCCAAGAAGTCCATCCATTCCGAAGGGGTAGATTTATGGTATGGGCCGGGATATGTTTCAACGGGCGCACAGATCTACACATTTTTCCTGGGAATATGACCGCCTTACACTATAGGGAGCATGTCATTAACAATGTTTTGCCAAATTTTCACGCTGCTATTGGTGAAACTTTTCAATTTCTAGACGATAACGCTCGACTGCACCGTGCAGCCATAGTTGAGAATGCGCGCGAGGAGCTTCTTATTCCACATTCACCAATACCTCCGCACTCACCAGATTTGAATTGCATAAAACATGCATAGGATATGCTCCAAAGAAGTTTAGATAATCATCAACCTACCCCAGAATCCTTAAATGATCTGAGAGAGCTTCTGTCCCGTTTATGGAACCAAATTCCTCAAGAAATGTTCAACAACCTCGTGTGTAGTATGCAAAGAAGATGTCAAGCTGTTATTGATGCCCGTGGAGGCCATATATTGTATTGATAGTCCTAAAATGCTTGAATTCTCTAGGAATAAAATTTCGTTTTTATACTCGAATTTTCTTAACTACCCAGTATACGCTGCAGACCTACAGGCTAACATTAATTTTATCTCCTGCAACTTGAAATCATATTAATAAGAATTTTCATCACAAAATCTCATTTAAACTATATTTTTTTGCTATTTAAGTCAATATCCCTAACTCATGTGGAGTAGTTTATTCAACAACTGTTCTAATTGCACGATTAACATTCGTAGTGTTGAATATAGTTTTAACATTGTGTTCAAAATATATTCAAACGTTTCCACCTAAACAATCCTTTTTAACACTGTTAGCTGTCATTAAGAGTGTCACTCTTAATGGCAGTTGGTCGAAGAGGTAATTTGTCGAGTAAATGTTTTTGAAAAGAAAATATTGATCAATTTCAAGATTCAAGAAAAGAACTAGATAGGATTCTGAATGCTTTTCAGATACAGCCCTAGATGATTTTTTTTCTTTCTCCTTCGAACGATGACCCAAAATTTCACATCTATTGTTCGTCCCCGATTTCCCCCAAGGTCCCCCCCCTCGTCGCCGTCAATGGGGCGAATCACCCTCCGGAATTGACCCCGCGCCACCATCAACAAGTCTGCGAAATGAATTGCAACTACTCGTCGGCAATTTGGTCCCGCTATAAATTGTTTTCGAGTCCGTCTCATCAGAACGGCATTCAAATTTCCGAATGAAGAATATCTTGCCGATTCCGTACGTGATCCGGTAGATTGCGTCGCAGTCGGCTGGACCGGATCAGGCGCTGTTGCCACGTCGGCGGTGTTTTCTCCCGCAACGCGGAAAAACGTCACTTAATTTGGAGGATTAACCAACTACAAAAAAGACTCGTTAATCCGAACAACCAAAAGCAAACCCTGTTCGGACCACCGGAGCATACCGACGGATTTCAGTTTGTTGGGAAAAGAGTTGATTAAGCTATACCTTAGTTACATATTCAAAACACAAAATGAGTAGTTTCCTATACTTTGACGAAAACTCATCTATTTTAGTATAGCGGGAGAAAAGACAAAGAATTATAAAGAATCATATGGTCGCATGACGAAAGGATATTCTCGTCAGATCAGTCCAAATGAGCAAAGGTTTTTTTGTACAACTGCCATTAAAAGTGACACTTTTAATGACAGCAAACAATGTTAAAATTGATGGTTTACGTGGAAGCGTGTTAAAGATATTTTTAACATTAGTGTTAAAAATATTTTTAGCACCTTTTCTTTATGATGAAATCAGATGAGGAAAATTCAGCAATTGCAAGTTTTCATTATCAATATTTAACAATCATTACTTATGAACAATATTAATCGTAAAACTAGAACAATAATTACTAACATTAATGCCGTGTGACGTTAGGGAGCTTCGCAACACATTATTAGAATCCTCAGCTCCATCAGTACTTGTAGAAACCGGGAAAGTACAATATTGGATGATGATGATCCAAAATCTGTTGAGGTTGCGAGAATTTTTTTCAGCAATGACATTTCTATATGCAATGGAATGATCAACATAGCCGCCATTTTTTTTATATCTGTAATGTTTGCTCCTGATTCTGCTAGCAATGAAGCGGAGGATCTTCGGAAACAGAGTCCTGTATATTGCTTTGGTTCTGGCAGTTTGAGAAATTCGGCAACAATATATGGGATTTCCCCAAATGTATTAAGACCAACTGGATTGGCAGTGCATTTATCATTCATGTATTTTAGGAAAAAACGACGATGTTTGATGACAGAAGGGCGCAGTGCAAAGTACTTATGAAAATAGTCTACATACTTCCCAATAATACTGAAAGAACGACTGACTTTTGTTTATGTATTTGGAAGTTGTATAACCAATGATTTATTTGTCATTTCAATGTCTTTCACCGATAAATTACACAATTCTTCTCGCCGACAGGTTCAAAATAGTCCGAAAATAGTTGCAACCTCAACCAATCAGTATTTCTCATCTGGTGCCTCCTTTATGAACTTTTCAACTTGTTCACTAGTGAGAATTTTCAATTTTTTGGGACGATATTATTGTCATTGCAAATTTGCCCATTTCATGATCAAAATAGGGCAGTTGTACAAAAAACATTGTATGGTATTTGTGTTAAAAGTGATTTTATTTTGTTCGTGAACTATTTGACTTAAAAATTTAAACGTCACTTTTAACACTCATATCATAAATACCTATTTCGGCAACTTTTTCGCGGAAATATTTAACATATAATATCGTTGTTTCACTTAACTGGAGCGACTGTATCGAACACAAAACTGGGCGATTTCTGAAGATTGTGTCAAATTTACTACGTTGCCGAGGTTTTTTTTCTGATTTTCCGTTCGGAATTAGAATCTCAACTTATCCAGAAATTGAATACAAGTGATAGTCAACCTACCTTTGACATATTGCCATACTTAAAATGAAGATTTTCTAGAACCTATTTTCACATAGAGAAGGAATTCCTGGCAATTTATTCCCCTAGAAGAAATAAAAGTAACAACAAATTCATTTCTATTACATACATCGAATCCGGATTGAAGGACCAAGAAACTGCGCTTTTTCTCTTTCGCAGCATCCGGCAACGCCGGAACCGGAGCGTACCGCAGAAGTTCCGGTAATAGAGGACATTCAAGTCCTCGAATTTATACAACGGCAGTTAATAAGAGGGAGGAATTAATTGGAAGAATACAGAATGCTCGTAACGATATGGGGGTAACAGGCACGAATTAATTCCGTAGGAAATTCTCTCCCGGGCGTTGCCTAAATACATCCAATTAAACGGTTTTTAGTGTATTTTAGTCCGGCTGCTCAGCTTCCCGGCATGCCCGACGTTAAACGCTCGAGAAGGCTTTCTGTTTATTCATCTGCCGTTTTCTTACGTTGATTGAAGTCTGCGTTCCTTGTTAAGGGCTGTATGCAACTTTCGGGCATTAGCAGTAACTCCTTATTTAATGTCTGCATCAGAAGACGCCTGGCGAGCTCTATTCGGGGACTCTTTGTCGCTTGATGACGTCTTTTCGTTATTTTGAGGGTCCACGAACTGAACCGCTCGTCACGCCATGTGCTCTTTGGGGAGGCGGGAGTTTCAATGGCTCTGCATGGGAATTATAAACAGCTAGGAGCAGATAGTACACTTTTTTTGACTCGTTTGCCAAGAAATGTGTATCTTGCAAAAATATTGACCATGCAGGAAAATACACTGCGCAAAAAAATTAACGCACATTATGGAAATCTCAAATTTATTCTACAACTGGAGGTGTTCTCAATGATAATTATTTTTATCAGAATTATGCATGCATATGTTATCCGCTTTCAACGTTTTTCTTCAATACAGATGTTTTTTCCCAGCAAGAACAAAAAAAGATGATATTATCCAATTTTGAATGTATTGGCTCCGTACTAAAATCAGTTGTTCTCGATCAATTTTAGTGATCAATAGTTTTTCTTTCGTTTGATTTTCTACACTCGATCGCTATGCAACGCGAAACACGCAATTTGACCAAAGAGGTAGTTTTGCGAGGAGAAGGGTGGACATACACAAGAATTGCAGAAAGGTTTGGAGTTTCTCTGTGTCTAGAATGTTGCAGCGATTAAGGGAGACAGGTATGAATGTCCGAAGACCAGGACAAGGTAGACCACGGTAAAAACTGCTATTCAAGAACGTTACTTGAGAGTTTCTTCGTTGAGACAACGGTTTGCAACCGCTCGCCTCCTTCAAAATCAGCTTGAGCAAACTCATGGGTGCAAATTAGCACTCAGACAATAAGAAATCGCCTCAGAGAATATGATTTAAGGCCTCGTGTCGCGGCAAGAGGCCCAGCTCTTACCCCAGCCCATCGAAGGGCGCGTTTGGATTTTGCGAGAGAGCATATCCATTGGGAAGAGGCCGATTGGGAAAGAGTTCTCTTCACAGATGAGTCTAGATTCTGCCTCTACCATTGTGATCGACGTTCCCTTGTATACAGACGTCCACATGAAAGATATGCTCAGTGTAATTTCCTGGATACTACTGGTTTCGATTATGCTATGGCGTGGAATATCTTTGACTGCTCGCACAGACCTAGTGGTCGTTGATAATGGAGCTATGAATGCTGATAAGTATATAAGGAACATTCTTCAAGAGCATGTTGTGCCATTTGCCCCATACATTGGTGAAAATTTCATTTTTATGGACGATAATGCCAGATCCCATCGTGCGCGCACCGTTCAGGAGTACCTTGAAGAGGTTGAAGTCTTTCGAATGGAAGAAGTCCAGATCTCAATCCGATTGAGCAGGTTTGGGACATATTGAGGTTGATAAGTTCAGATAATCATCCAGCTACTCTTAATGACTTAGGAATCCAACTCGGAGAAATCTGGGAAGGATTAGATCAGAACATTTTAAGATCACTCATTTTGAGTATGATCCGTCGTTGCCGAGCTATAATTAACGCAAGGGGTGGAAATACCAAGTATTAAATCTCTTATCAGCATTTCAGTATTTTGAAAATTGTTCATTTCTCGTCTTTCACATAAGATTCAGTGAAATCCTGAATTTTTCTTCCATTTAATGTGTCTTGTTTCGTTCAAAACCTTCCGAGAGAACATTAAAAAAAGTTATAAAGTCAATGTAGAGTTAACTTTCATTAAAATTGAGATTTTCCGAATGTGCGTTAATTTTTTTGCGCAGTGTATATAACATCAACAACAACAAAAATATGTCTACGAAGAAAAAGCACTCGAATATAAGAGTCTCGAATGTTCCAAATTTTTCATGAGAATAATTGAAGAATCCAAGAGAATTATGGGCAATAAATTAACAGCAAAATGTTCAAAATCCTAGAAATGAGTCTGGATGTCTGAGTGGATTTTCTTAAAAATATTTTTCAAATGGTCTCTTGGTGAGATGGATATCTTTTGTTGCATGGCTTAACTTTATGACACCAATAAAAATATTTCTGAAGAAGCCAATAAAACCTTTGGTGAAACCTTAGAAAAATCTAAAAGGGTTTATACCTCTTCACTACCTGACTTTGTAATTGTTAGAAGTTTCTGGAAAACCAAACGAGATTCGATTCTCGAAATTTAACACGTGCACTTTCAGGCTTCAACATTTATTTTTCTACTGCTTTCTACCGGAAATGAGCTGTCATTTTGATTTGATAGATTCTTGAAATCGTATTACTACAATATTTGCAAATCTATTCTGTTCGAAACATTGTTTCATATCATGAAAATTCAATTCTCTTCCAGTAATTCTCAAAATATACATGGCATTCCATTTAAAAAGAATGCACTTTCAACCGTTTCTGTATGTCTCAAAAAAACCTATTAATTTTGAATGACTCTGTATGAAAAGAAGCGTATTTCGTAACACCTGCATGATGCCTAGAATCTTCGCATCCTGCATAAACCGCTGGAGATAAGTATCAGAAAGTAATAATCGTGTTACTACGATGAATAGAAAAATGCAATAATATACAGGGTGTGCCATTTGAAATAATAGAGTAGTTCCTACTTTTTGATATAAGCGGCAAAACTGCAGCACTGAAAATATTTAAGATCGATAGAGCATCTGTTCTTGTCTGAGACACCAAATTTTCAATGAACTCTTACTTTCCGTTTTTCGTAAACGTCTAACGTACCATCGACCGTGGATCACCCTGTACATATTTTTGAAAAGCTTTGTTTTTGTATTATATAAGAAAAAAAATTATGCGTTCGTATTAAAAATAACGAAGTTATTTTTTGAATATAGTGTTCTATTCCCAGTGAAAAAGTACTTGTTAAAAGTTTTAATCGTGTACAGATATTTTCGAGAATAAAAAAGTTCTGGCACATTTTTTAAATCGATGAAATATAAAAATTTGGTAATATCTTCAAAACTGATGAAGATATCATGAAAAGGTTTCCACTAATAGTGTTTTCATGAAAATCGAGCCCAGGACTCCTTTCAACGTTTCTACCTATTTGGTCTAGAAGTACTAGAAATAGCCAAAATCAAGTAATTTGGTATACCCTGTACAGATGTTCATAAAGGATTAAGAACAGACCTTATTTTCCTTAGAAGATTGAAAGCTCTTTATAGTATAGTTTTCTAACGGAAATTTTGAGAGTCATGAAAGGTTGAAGAAATACGAATAAAGGCAAAAATTAACATTATAACTAGAATCTCCTCATAAAATTTTTAAAAGTTAGGATACAGGGTGAATTTCTACGAAAAATTGGAAGTTTGGACTTTGGACTACTGTATAGGCAAACTAACGAAATTCAGATCGTTCATTTTCAGAAATTCTGCTCCGAAAAATTTTACCACTCCCAATCTCATTATTCGACGTTATAAAATATCCGAATAAAATAGAAATATCCACCATTACAAAATGTTCTGATGGAAGCAGTATACCCTGATGAATCAGAGTCAGTATTTCCATCATAAAATATTGACCATTGAGGAAGTAATAAAAATGTTTAGGGTTTCGATATTGCATATTCGTCTGCGGAAAATGTGTATGTGAAACATGCATTTGGTCGAATTTCGTCGCCATGTGTTCATAATTTTTTCATGTTAGGAAAATTTGAAATATCCACTGCACTGTTTTCTATACCTTTACTAGTCTTCTCAATAAGCTTTCCCTATTACATTCTCGAAGTTTTTATCAGTTGCTACAAAATATATTACTTTGGTTTGTTGTCTGATATGGGATTGAAAAAAATTGATTGAGCGGTGGCTAGTGCATTTAGGTCCTGCTGAGATGACAATAATTAAGTGTACATCAGTCAAATCCATTCCTGTTAAAGACGGAAGATCGTCCAAAGTCGAGAGCACAATAAAATTACCATATTAACAAATCAAATGTGTTTAGGACCCAGAACATCAAGTCGAAAACTCTCTAATTTATTTCTTTCTATTTAAAAATCATTTTGTAGCTTGAGTGGTAATTACCAGCTCTAGCGAAGGCAGAAATCTGTTAATTTCACCGCTTATACCTGCGAAAGAACCTGCATAACACCGTTCAGCACTTTTTTGTGTAGTTCCGGGGGAGCTTGGAAAGATGATTGCAACCTCAAAATGAGGCCTGAAGTTCTGAAGTGTAAGAAAGTTTTTCCGTTTTCTTTGCACTTAATTCGAGAAGGCGGGTGTGAACTAGAAGAGTACTTATTGATCTTTTTCTCGGTAATTAGGTGTTATCTTTGATTTATGATAATATCGAATAAACTACAGGATTGGGAGAAAGTCTTGGATAACAGTTATTCATGATATGAGTGTTAGAAGTGACGTTTTATTTTGTGAGTGAAAAAGTTTGTGAAATGAGCGGAGCGAATTGAACAATTTCACGAGCAAAATAAAATCACTTTTAACACAAATACCCTACAATGTTTTTTGTACAACTGCCCTATTTTGATAATGAAATGGGCGAATTTTCAATGGGTATAAACTTTAAAATGCATTCTTATATTCAAATAATCAAAAGATTGTTGTGAATGGCAAACGTTGCCAACGTTATGATTACTAACAAATGAAAAAAGACCCTATAATTTGAATTTCGTTCCTGTCCAATTTTTGTCTTCGGTTTTTAACTGCTTAATATGTTTGTCGAGAGTCCAATTATTAATAAAAGTGACAATTTCGTTGTTCCTCTGGATATTAAAGAGTCTGCAAGAGGAGCAAATCTGGAACTCCTACCTAAAACATCTGTTCAGCAGTACTATATTGCATATAACAATATCCTGGCCTGGTGTAAATTGAAAAATGTAGATGGGAACTTCAGTCAAACTGTTTTCCTGGCATACTTAGAAGCAAATTTTCAATGATAAAGGCAAGCGCCCTATTAAAAATGGTGTGAATGTTATTAATATTTTAATAGCATATTTAAAACGGAAAAGTGAAGGATATCGTCCCAAAAATCGAAAATTCACGCTCGTGAACAAGTTGAAAAATAAAGGAGGCACCAGATGAGAAATATTTTATGGTTAAGGTTGCAACTATTTCGGATTATTGGGAGCCTGTTGGCGTGAAGAATTGTGTAATTTATTAGTGTAAGACATCGAAATAACAAATAAATCATTGTTTATACAACTTCCAAATACAAAAACGAAAGTCAGTCGTTATTTCAGTATTATTGGGAAGTATGTAGACTATTTTAATAAGTACTTTGCACTGCGCCCTTTTGTCATCAAACATCGTCGTTTTTTCCTGAAATACATGAATATTAAATGCACTGCCAATCCAGTTGGTATTAATACATTTGGGACAATTCCATCTATTGTTGTCGAATTCCTCAAATTGCCAAAGCAATATACAGGACACTGTTTTCGAAGATCCTCCGCTTCATTGCTAGCAGAATCAGGAGCAAATATTACGGATATAAAAAAAACATGATAGTCGAGGGCTATGTTGATCATTCCATTGCATATAGAAATGTCATTGCTGAAAAAATTCTCCAACCTCAACAGATTTTGGATCATACAATATTGAACTTCCGGTTTCTACAAGAGTACTGATGGTGCTGAGGATTCTAATAAATTTGTTGCGAAGCTTCCTAACGTCACAGGGCATTAATGTTAGTAATTGTTCTACTTTTACGATTCATATTAATGTTCGTAAGTAATGATTGTTAAATATTGATAATAAAAATTTGCAATTTCTGAAATTTTCTCACCTGATTTCATCATAAGAAAATGGAGTGCTAAAAATATTTTCAGCACTAATGTTAAAAATATTTTTAACAGGCTTTCACGTAAACAATCAATTTTAACATTGTTTGCTGTCATTAAAACTGTCACTTTTAATGGCAGTCATACAAAAAAACAATTATTAGTCCAATCATTTTGTGGTTTTCACCTCGGTATTCGAGATAACAGGCTGTTAACTTGGGAAAGCCTTCATTTTGACCTCACAAATCTTGTCTCAAACCCTACCGACTGTAGGGTGTCTGCGACTATAAAATCCTTCGGGTCAAAGGTAAAAAAATCGACTTTCCGCTAGTTTTTCTGAAATATCTCAGTTCCTATAGGATTTTCACTATGATCATTTATCATAAATATTGTAGAGGAATAAATTCTCTACAACTTTTGTTTCAGAAGTTTTTTTGTACTTCGAACCGTTTTTGAGATAGAGGCAGGGAGCGCATAGTGTTTTACTATGTCGAGTATCATTCGAGCGGAGGACATATTATATTTGAACGAGACTACCGACTCAGCTCTAATAATACACGACATAGTAATTCACTGCTCGCTCTCTGCCCTATATCTCAAAAACAGTTCGAAGTTCAAAAAAACTTCTGGAACAAAAGTTGTAGAGAATTTATTCCTCTACAATATTTATATCGAATAAAAATAGCGAAAATATTATAGGAACTGAGATATTTAGGAAAAACGTGTAAGAAGTCGATTTTTCGACCTTTGACTAGTTGGTCAACCTATAAACTACGAAAATCTTCCTCCCTGTACATAATACCTCAGAAACGAACTCGATTTCCAGTTTTACTCGGGGCTTCAAGCCACATAGGTGGTCTCCGGCATCAACGTGTCTAATCTCCGACGGTATTCTAAGGTATCCCCTACCATTACCGACCTGAGCTTTACACGCATATTTCCACTCTTTCAATTTGGATCATAATTACAACAGATGTAAGATAATGACCGCATTCCGAAAAGGCCAGAGAAATTGCCTGCCTAGGATTACGTTTCATCTGAGAGTCGAGCGGGCTCCAGGAAAAATTGGTAATTCTTCATAATTTCAGTTGAGGAGGTACTCGACACCGATCCTTCAGATGCCATTGGGGTTATTCGCTTACGCGCCCTTGTTTTTCTATAATCTCGTCAGGATATCTGTAATTTTTGAGTTTTCAGTTGGTCTTGCAAATTTCTTTGACAAAAACAATCATGTTTGTTGGAAAAATTAGTGCTACAATTGTGCTGCCTTGTGGCGTAAATATGTCCACGAAAATTCTTCAGATTTTCCGCCAAATTACTTAAATTAAGAGAGTTAACCCAGCACTTTTCTTGTTTTCGAAGAAAATATCTTCAAAAAATTGTGCTACTCGTAGGCAAGTTTGTGCCTTTGATATTTTCGCGAATATTCCTCTAATTCACTCAAGAAATAAAGAAATTGGGAACAACTTACCCCAGAAAACAATAAACAGGTTTTTCTCATATGGAAAAAAAGTAGAATCAGTAGATTGTTGGAGAATCAGCGTACTTGGCAACAGTGCGTGTGAAGTTTTGCATTTTCAATAAAATTGTTTGTTGTGCTGGATTTTGCTAATTTTGTGCTGCTTCGTGTCGTTAGAATTTTTCATTTGTTGCATAAGATTTCTCAAGATATTTCACAAGATGTGTTGCACGAATCATATATTTTGAGATTCTTATGGAATAAAAAAAAATTCAACGACATATGACACAGCAGCACAACAGAAATTATATAGAAAATCCAGAAGTCCTCTCCCAACTTCACATTCATTGTTGCCAGATATGCTGTTTTTCTTACAATCTACTGATATACAATGAAACGCGCTGCTATCTACCAACAGATATCACGATAGGCTCATCAAAACGAAAATGACCTAATTTAGCACAGAGCAGCTCTTGGCTTAGTCTAGGGTAACGAAAGCTTTTGCCAAATTTAAGAGGGTGAGAATTGAAGCGTGACCTTCATCCAACGTTAGCGGAATATTATCAGTTATATTTATTTAGAAATTGCAAAAATGAAATTTCCCTCAGAACATTTAATTTCACGATCCTTCTCTCGGAGAAATGTCATATGTCTATGTCCTTTGGAATTCGACAATTTTCTTGTATCTAGACTTCTAGACTCGTAGATTGTAGGGGGTTTCATTTCATACCAGTTTGGGAGTTCTAATGAACTCCAGTATCTGGAGACGATCAGTTTCCGAGGTATCCTTGATTTTAGTATCTAGTATCCCAGCTAGAGACATATTATTTCTGTGATTCAGCCTACTTAATACCCAATCATTCAAATTTCAAATACAAACTAAATTTTTCATGATAACTGAATGAATCTCAGGGCGATGTATGATATATTTCTGAAACGGCGATTCTTTCTAAGCCATTCCAAACTATTGTTTCAATAAAAAAAATCTCAACTTTATGTTATAGCTCGGCAAGGGAACCTCTTGGGAAAAAACAAAGTACACTACTGGATTGCTATGAAAAAAGTGTCTGTATAACGTTTCAACATCCTAGCACAAATAGGAACGGAGATAATGACCAAAGTTGAAATCGCCCAAATCTCAATTGGCATTATCAGTTTCTCAAAAAAAAAACCACCGTCAAGGTGTCATTGATTTTCCTCTATTTCTCATTAAATAGTTGTAGTTCAAGTATCACCAATTTTACAAACCTCTTTAAAAATGTTGTAGTTCAGGTATCATCAAATTGGTGATCCCTGAACTACAACTTTTTTACCGAAAGAGAGAAAAATTAATGAGACATTACAGTCTCCTTTTTTAGAGGAACTGATAATGTCATCAACTTAATTCCTCTATCTGCTTTTGTTTTCGTATATTAGGTGAACTAAAAAAAAAATACAAAAGTAGAAAATATACAAAAAATTTAATTGAATTGAAATGGGTATCTACAGTGTGCGCAAAATTGGTGATACTTGAAATGAAACTTTTTAAACGCGAGAGATAGATGAAAATGAATGACACGTTACGGTGGTCTTTTTTAGAGAAACTGATTATGCTATCCATCAACTGCCTTCCTCTATCTTCTTTTGATTTCGAGTTATAGGCCAAAATTGAAATTTGGGCGATTTCAACTTTGGCCATTATCTCCGTTACTGTTTGTGCTAAGATGTTGAAACGAAACCATTATACAGGCACTTCTTTCATAGCAATCCAGTAGTGTACTTTGTTTTTTCCCAAGAGGTTCCCTTGCCGAGCTATAACAAAAAGTTGAGTTTTTTCTTACTGAAACAATAGTTTGAAATGGCTTAGAAAGAATCCTCATTTTTTTCCCTTTTCAGAAATATATCGTACATCATACACTGCCTTCAGATTCATTCAGATATCATGAAAATTATAGTTGGTATGTGAAATTTAAATTATTGAGTAGGCTGAATCACAGAAATAATATGTCTTTACGCATGGGGTCATTACTTTGCGATTGAATACTTGATTCAATTCTCCGTGGTTTGATCTCTGTTCAGAACAACTGTCAATTCGAAGTCATTATTGCCGCTAAAATAACACATTTTAACATATCATATTTCTTATAATTTTCAAACCTTCCCATATTACCGGCAATAATGACTTCGAATTCAAATAATTGTCAGTTGTTCTGATTGTCACGTGTCTTTTCCAAAGAAATCCGAGGCAATATACATAAGAGAAGGACGGACATGCAGATCCCATGAAACGAACAGAGAGGGGCCAAGTTAAGGCTGTCAAAATCATATGTTCCAAACAAAATAAAAGGGCGGGTGATAATGCCTTAAATTACTCCATCTCATTCGCATGTCCACAGTCTCTCTCTAGAAAGACGTCCATGAATAATAGGTCTCTGATACTTTCACAAATAACAGAAATAACCTTTGTCTTTGATACTTTCACTTCACAGAACCTGCAGGTACCTCTTTGACAGAGTCGTAACCGAAAAACTCCTGTCAAAGTTCGTACACATAAATATGTTTATAGTTTTAAAGTATGGAATTTATGAGTTCAATTTCAATTTCTGATCACGGGCTACATTGTAAACATAATTATGTGTACGAACTTTGACAGGAGACCTTAGAATTCCAAGGCTAGGATGTTCAGGCAACTCAAAATACACAGTAATTGTTCAATACTTTCACTATTAACCGTAGGGACACCTACTGGCGTAATTCTCAAGAAGGAAAGTTATTTTCTATTTTTTTTTTTTCATTTCATTGAATTTTTCAGAGTTTTAATGTATTTTATGTTAACCCCGCCGTAGAATAAACCAACAAAAATTGTTTCATAACAAACAGTTCATCCAATCTTGAGTTATAAATGGTTTAACCAACAAAATGGCCGACTTAGTTTTATATATTAAGATTATACAAAGTGCTTGAAGAAGAACTGTCAGTGAATTTGTCACGCCTTTCAGTTCTTCCTCACCAGAAAAGAACGTTCCGAAATTCTCGGACAAATCTTCATCATCTCGATTACGCGTAGGAGCCGCCACTATGATTAATTCGTCCGATATATCGTATCGTCATAATCCACCCACGTTCCGCTGACCCCGTCCAACCCCCCTTGACGGTGAAATTCGAACACAATGGCCCTCGGAATTTAAATTTGTCGGCGTCTGCGAAAGAATCGTTAATCGATAGGTCGCAGGTTCGAATTCCGCCTCAGGTACAGCCGCTATCGCGGTTGTCCATCTGCCGGACGACACCCGGTATGCAAATGGGCCGTTCTAGTGTCGTCGCGCCCAATTTTCATACTTGCCCATTCCTAACGAACGGCCGAATTTAATTGAAGCCGCCCTAATGAAACGAGGAGCTGCGACTGTTGATTTTAACGAAGGCTTTTTTTCGCGACAGAGTCCACATGCGCACTAGACGGGTACGTCAGTTTTTTCTGGTGTTCAGGGCCGTCCTAAGAAGAAGCCGCTGTGCTGCCACATGATCTCTGTAAAAATTAGAGAAATTCTTTATTATACTGACACCGACCCTGGATTGACTCTCAACTCCAGGTTGCTGAATCGGAGATTGAAATTGACGTTATAATACTAGGATCAATCCCAGTTCGACCAGAGTTTCATACTGCGGTTCTGCGTTAAAATACAGAATATGTCCCTCAAACTTAGGTTGAATTTCAATCCTCAATCAACTGACGTTTATAATACCGTCCTAAATGGGCTCGTTGATTCCTTCTCATTATAACTTAACTTCAACTTTACAATTCAAAATTTACTGAGCTCCATCTCCTGTCGTCAATGATTTGATGATGTCTGAATCTCCAGCATCAGTTATTATAAGAATGAATTTAGGAAAGCAAGAATTCTCAGGGTCGGTATTATAAACGTGTCAACCTAAACATTCAACCTCAAAATGAAGGCCAGTTTTGGCATCCACAAGCAGGTTTTTACTCCAAGGTTGAATTTCAATCGATTCAAATCGATAATAACACCAACTGACTATTCAACAATCTCAATCTTCGGTCGCAGAACCGCAGTAGAGAAATTCTTTATATACGGACATTGACTTTGGGTTGAATCTCAACCCCAGGTTGCTTAATCAGAGATTGAAATTCACGTTATAATACTATAATCGATGGGAGTTTCACCAGAGTTTCAAACTGCGGTTCTGCGTTATAATACAAAAAGTGGCTTCTAAACTGAGGTTGAATTTCAATTCTCGATCAACTAACATTTATAATGCAGCTCATTATGATAATGGATTTAGGAAAAACAAGAATTCTAAGGTCGGTATTACAAACGTGTCAACCTAAACATTCAATCTCAAAATGAAGGCCAGTTTTGTCATTCTGACAGGTTTACAACCTGAGGTTGAATTTCAATTCTCGGTTGACATGTTTATAATACCGCCGCTAGGAATTCTTGTTTTCTCTATCAACCGAGAATAATTGTAATTCAACCTCAACTTGAAAACGGTTGCTGGCTGCCAAAAATGAACATCAAGAAGTTGAAGTTCAATTCTCGGTCAACAAGGAAAAAAAGAATTTGCACGGCCGTTATTATGAATGTGTCAACCGAGAATTCTAATTCAACCCCAGCTTGAAAACCGGTTTTTGAATGCCAAAATTGGCCTTCAAACGGTGGTTGAATTTCAATTCTCGGTTAACAAAGAAAACAAAAATTCCCAGGGCCGGTATTATAAACATGTCAACCGAGAATTGAAATTCATCCTCAGGTTGAAAACCTGCTTCTGGATGCCAAAACTGGCCTTCATTTTGAGGTTGAATGTTGAGGTTGGCACGTTTATAATACCGAACCTGAGAATTCTTGTTTTCCTAAATTCATTCTTATAATGAGAAGGAATAAATGGGCCGGTATTATAAACGTCAGTTGATTGAGAATTGAAATTCAACCTCAGTTTAAAGGCCACTTTCTGTATTATAACGCAGAACCGGAGTTTGAAACTCTGGTTAAACTCGCATCGATTGTAGTATTATAACGTGAATTTCAATCTCTGGTTAAGCAACCTGGGGTTGAGATTCAACCCACGGTCAATGTCCGTATTATAAAGAATTTCTCCACTGAGGTTCTACGACCGAAGATTGAGATTGTTGGTGATATTATCGGTTAAATTCACATCGATGACGAGACTGCCAAGCTCATTAGAGTACGAAGAAGACGAACAAACTATTTTAAGGTCAAGTGCGCAAACAAATCTATTATCGTCGGATTCGTTAGTTGGGTAAATCCAAGTTCGATCAGATTTTCAAACTACGATAATGCTTTATAATATACACAATAGCTGCGCAATTTTGCTCACGCAAGAGCTGATTATTCAATAACTCAAATGCTTGCAGGGCGCTACAATACTCTTATAAACTTCATTAAATTTCTCACAGTGAAAAGTTTTAAGATTAAGCTTACTGCTGGTGCCATCTATTGGATAACGCTAATGAACATCTCCTTATATTTCTCGTTCGGAGCATCGCGTCCAGCCAAAATCATAATATCGTTATTATTGGCAATAAAGCCATAATAATTATTATATAAGATAAAATATCCGGCGTTATAGGAGAGCGTAAATCAAGATTATATTGAAAACCGATTTATACTAATTGCGTAACTCGAGGGTTCGGAATACCGGGGAGGGGTGTGTGGGGTGCTACCCCTTCGAAATAAATTGGGCGAGGGTTATCATCCCCTGGGAAGAGGGACAATGGGTCTGCGACTGAAACCTCACACGGGGAATCAACATTCATAATGTTATAATTACACATAACTTCCTGAAATATTTCGCGAGCGCATTCTGCTCTCAAAATTTCAATTAGATCCTCGTGATTTAACTTTATCGGAGGAGGCCTCGGATTCCGGCAGACGACGAAAACAAGGAGAATTTTACCGCTCTGGAATTTTCCAAACGATTGAAGGAGAATGAAATAAAGTAAGTACAATATTCACATTTCCATGACGAAAGCGTTCGTACATGAAATAAGATGACAGTTATTCATGCTATTATTCTTTATGATATCATTTTAACTACTCGAGAATGTTGAATTTATCGAATGCAAAAAGTAAAGATTTTTTTTTTTGCGATATTTATTTGTACTTATAACCGATTTAAGATTCTTTTTAGTACATGCATTTGTCATGATAGCTCCTAATGACGAAGATCTGTGTATTTGGCTACAACATTTCTACCTTCAATGCCTTACACGTGGGGAATTGAATGATCCTTTATTCACTCATACGAAAGTTTCGACAAAAGAGCAAAACACAACTCTATGCGACACCGCCGGCGTTAGCTGGAACTAAGCCCGAAACGAGTATTCGTTTCGACAGTTAGTACGTAAAAGCTGTGTTTATTTGTTTATTTTCACGTTTTTATTGCGATAAAAAGATATGCCTAAGGAAAAAACCGTGAAAAATACTAATTGTTGTGTTTATAGATGTAATTCTAAAAAATTTAGGAATCCTGGAGCCCATTTTCATTATTTTCGTGGTAAAAATCAAAATGTTTACGTAACCAACAAACTAGAAATCTGGGAGCATGATTTGATTATGGAAAAACCTGTATCTAAACATATTAGAGTATGCTCACACCATTTCTGACCAGAAGATTATAGAATGAAAACAGGCAAGAGTGGAAACTGATGTCAATTGAAAACAATGCTCATATGTTTTGAATTATTTCAGAAACTCTCACTATGAAAACTATTCTGCTACTGGAGAAGAAATCTGTACCTTCATAAAACCCACCAGAAAAAGCAGTTCAATTCAAGACATTTTAATTTTTTCGTTCTTGTACAATAATTTTCATTCTTATCGACATGAATTACTTTGAGTCTACTCGATATTTTTTAATATATAGCAGTCTCAACAATTCAAGGCGCCTAGTTTTAAGTGAAAAAGTGCTGAATGCAGGCCATATGATAATGTGCAATAAAACTAGGGACAATCTGAGTGTGATTCTCTTGATTGTTGCAAAAATGAAAAAGTGCAATCAATCGATAGATGAGTTGAATAATTTTATTTTATTATAACCGCAGCCTAAGACACAAGTGAGATGCAATAAATGAATAATACATTAAAATCTAGCGAGTAATGAATTCTTCAACATGACTAATCGATGTTCACATCATATTCTGTATACATACGATTCTCTGGAGAATGTGCATGTTTATTAAAAATTTATCACCCATTTTCTATTCATAGATTTTTTTCCCTTCCTAAACAGAAAAAAAAAGTAGCTTCTATTAAATGAATATATCGTTCATGCTAACGTTCAATTACATTACAATCATGCATGTTTTCATATTCTGTTAGGTCATAAACTAATTTCAACCTTCTCTTAGTTCTCATCAAAAATGGATTAATATTTTCTGTTTTGTACATTTCATTGTTATGGAAAACGAAAAGGAAAACAGCAGAGATAAAACTAAACAATGAATTTCACCTTCACAATCAGTAGAATTGTCGAGATATTTTGTAGTAAGTACAACCTTGTACAGTAGAGTAGTAGGGCTAAAATATGCTTACAATTTCCAGACAATTTTGCTTGGTATGTGTATATAATCTTATCAACCTTCACACCATCATTTTTATAAGACATCATTTCCTCAATATGATGGAGTTGTCTTTGTAGAATTCTAATGTTTTCAAATAATTTTTTCCCACATAGAATCAAATGATTTCATTGCAACACTTGCTCACCCTCTACACAGCATCTATGAACATGTAAAGATTGAAAAATTTCCCATAATTTGAGGAACTTTTGGTAAACCTCAATATTTTACATAAAATATAACAAAAAGCACAATATTACCTATACTACACATACACAAGATCCACGATTAAGGAAACAACTTCGATTATTGGTAGTCAATAAACGTTAAAACTTACAAATCCCATAGGTTCCAAATAGAAAGCTAATGTAAATACGAAAAAACCTCAATAGAGTATATATATTTGAAATCAGAAGAAAGAGCTCTACCGATTAGGAAAATGTAATACAGGGTTTGCCATTTGAAAAACAACACAACAATGTTTAGGTTGACGATACCTTTATTCATTTCTTAGTATTGAATTCTGAATGCCCATAAAAATAACCACGAATTTGCTCATTTAACCGTTTTTATTCGACCAGTAATAACTGAGATAGCTATTGAGCAAAATATAAACAATCACCCTGTACACCTAATAACTTCAAATAGTTTCTCTATGACATTCTGCGACATCTTGTAGAACTACATCGTGCAAGAATATATCAGTTGCACATGGTGTTCAATAATCATATCCTGTCACGAATTTATTTATTTTCAGTCAATTTTTTTACGGAAAACAGTTCTGCCATCCATTTTTTCAATGCAAAAACCAGTGAATGATATTTGTGGAAATATTCCATTAATTTCAATAAAAATATCGAATAAAACTCAAACAGAAGGATCATTCTAACACTCGTTAGTTCTAAATTATGAACTCGTGGAAAAATATCAAATCCTTTTGCATTTTCATTATAAACAACTATTCTACTTGCATAACTTATGTCCTTCTTTATTACTATTGTGTGCGTATATTTCAACTCATAGTTCAAACATTTTCCCTCAATAATATTTTGGGTATGCATTTTCAAGTAATTCTTTTTTCAATCAATCACTACAAAGTGTCTGGATTCTATTTTTGACTGAGGTATCACATTAATTTCCTGATAAATTATCAACTGCCTCAATTTCGGTTTTTTACTGAAGGTCAATGCCCATCCGCCTCATTTCAGTGTCACCAACGTGATAAAAAAACCCCGAGTTATCGATCTGATGAAGTGTGCGAAACGAATTTAGGGAAGATCTATTAGCAGGTAAACTTTGTGTCACTCGCCCAGGGGTTGTCTTATCAGCTAGGAGGTGATTAGGAAAGAATAGAGACACGTGTATGGTTTACCAAATAGCTGTGTTTAGGCAGATAGCGATCGGGGACACGTACTTAGCTATCTTATAGAAGACCTCGAAAAAACCGAGTCATTAATTCCTTGGCAATCGTGAGAATGAAAGAATTGGAGTTTTTTGTCCATTTGAGTTGGAATCGCATTTGTTGGTTAACACACAATTCTACACACAAGTTTAATTTTTTTCATTATGCCCATAACCTACACACGATTACATCCCAGAAATATTCATTTTGATCTCAATAATAGACTCGATAATAGATCTTTAAAATGTACGTACATGTCAAAGATTAACCCATTATAGTGATAGTTATTTACCATCACATGGTTTGTCAAAATAACAATCACATTGAAAATTGATACATGATAGTTCTTTTGAAGAATATCCTGTACAAGTCGAAGACAAAAATTCAAAAATTATAAGAAATGTAGTGTTTTCTCTGTTGTATCCTATTTCGTTTACACCTCAGAATGTTTGTGATCCCAATTCTTTGCTACGTGTCCAAATTTAATGGAACGGCAGTTACAAGGTTGGGAGATATCAACATTGACAATTGATCCCTGAATGTGTTCAGATCAATTTCGAACTGAACACTTGGATACTTTGTCAGACATGCTTACACACGTCACATGTGTTGAATGTCCCTGCTTCTCAGAAGAGATACTCTAGACTCTAGAGGCTTGTTCAATGATTATGGTTTACAAGTAGGTACTTACGTGAATGAAGGCGAAAATGACCTTTTCCTCAATACTTTATGTTACTTCAATGCTTGAGGAACGAATGAGAAATTATAACAATGTATGACAGGAAATGTGTTGGAACCAAACATTCGATAGTTATCATAACAGCAGCTTCGCGAGGGGAATTGTAAATTTATTTACTGTGGAAGTGCTATTTCGAAACATTCTTTATTTTGTAATATGCTTCTTCTCCATCTGCGACAAATCAAAAATGAAGAATAAAGATAAAATTAAAAAATATAATTGAAAAATTTATTCATGAAAATGCCAGAAGAAAATAAATTGGAAATTTCTCGAAATCCATGAAAACTTACAAAAAATCTCATTATCAAGTGTTACACTTGCGATCTTCGAAATCACTAATTATTACAGGTAAGGGAAACAGGAATTTGAAATAGACAAAGACTAGGGGACAAAAATCATCGAAAAAGTATATTCTAAAACAAGTTGCAGAATGAACTACTCCAACACGAATGAGAATTTCGAAAACATGAGTGTTGGAATTGCCTTCTGCAACGAGTTCTATTTCAGTCAAGTTTTGTGAAATACTCTCGAAATTCAAATGAAAATTCAGATTAGTGACTTTTGTATTGTATCTTGGCAGTGTGACTTATGAAATTTGACAGATTACAGAATATTAATTGATTTGATTTGAAAATTGAGAGGATTTGAGATCAGTACTAAACCACAAAACGAAAAATATAACTGAAAACAGCATGTAATGAAAAACATTACATGCTGTAATGATTTTCATTACAGCACTACTTTTAGTACTGTAATGAACTCATTACGATACGATTCTTCATATTAAAATGCAGCAGAAAAACCAGACAAAAGACCGATGAGAAAAAATTAATCAGTACCTACAATACTTTGTTTCAAGAACCTGAATTTTAAAACAGCTTGTATATTTACCGAGGTTTAATTTCGAGGTTATTTCAGGACGCTCATTATAAAAGACTATCTTCCAAATATCCACCCATATTCGTCCCCTATTCAATTGCTCCAGTGGATATTAGGTAGTTGAAATATGTGCTATTTCATTTTGGACCTCCCCTATACTAGGGTTATTCGAACCTTTGATTTGTATATTTTAATTATGGCGCAGAGTTGAGGGGTTCGAATTCTGTGCCTTATTATATTCGCCAGCTGACAGTTACCTTCGAATTGGACACTCATAGTTACGGTACGTGATATTGGAATTGCGGATATTTACAGCGAGACAGAACAGTATTAAGGGAACTCTACGCCGTACAGCTTCATCCGATTTCTTCAGAGAAATTGTAACAATTCGGCAACCCCGCATATTTGTAGCAGTCCCAGATAAATGGATTTTTTTAAAAATTAGACTAGAGTCGATTTCTTGGTTGCTAAATTTTATGTTTGTGAGATTCCAGAAAGAAGGTGTAACCAATTTTTGGAGGCTTCAAGAAATAAAAAAAAATTATAAGTTACATTATTAGATTTTTCAAAGTTGACACATACAATGACACTTTTCAAAACTTAACGACGTTTTGAAACGTTCTACTTTTAGCAACTGGTTACTAAAAGTAAAATATCAGAGGTGTACAACAAGACCTGTAGGTTAGCTCAGCAAGAGTTCTTTATGCGTAATCCAGAACAATATATTTTTGCCCCGAAACTTCTATCCATTTGACAACACTGAAAATAAAAAGCAATGAACAAGACAGTTATATGATATGAGTTTCAAAACTTACATTTCCATTCTCTTTGGTAATGAAAAGAATGCACATTCAAGATTATTCTTTCTATTATTTCTGCAATTAACTACTATGCATTTTGAATGTCGGTAAGTTTTTAACACAAAATTTATAACAGGAAAATACGCTTATACGAGAAAATACAATCATCAAGCAAAAATATTTATTCAAGTATTTCTTTCAAAATTGACAACACAACAGCCTACTAATAATTCCTATATAATCTTTGTCAAATGAACCCTAATTAAATATTTTTATTTGTTTCTCATTTGAAAACGTCAGTTTCCAAAAACACAATATTAATCAAGAAAGTTTATTTTATCAAGTCACTAACTTGTAAAACTGACAGTAAACTTGCAAAATTTTTACAAGTTAGTAGTATTATTTACATTAGAAAATTTTGTTTTATCGTCATATATGTTGAAAATCATGGTACAATTGTTATTTCCAATAACACAGATTTTTGATAATGAAAGAGTTGATACTGATGATGATGAACCATCTGTTGACTCAGAAACTGCTGAACTCGAGGACTGCAGAATATTTGTACTCTCCTTACTACCAAATAATTTGCTAGACATTTCGATTTTTCTGTTGACCGAATCATCGACATAACTCATCGCAATTTCGGTGCTCTTCCACCCTCCTGCACGCTTTAGTGCTAAAATATCTCCACCCGAATCCGCAATCATAGTGGCTCCAGTTCTGCGGAAAGAGTGGCCGGTGTATAACTCTGGAT
The DNA here is from genome assembly GCA_038502775.1 of Hippodamia convergens. Taxonomy (NCBI): domain Eukaryota; kingdom Metazoa; phylum Arthropoda; class Insecta; order Coleoptera; family Coccinellidae; genus Hippodamia; species Hippodamia convergens. Next base: position 43,174,897 of record CM076610.1, read on the forward strand.
CTTTTAAACTTAAATATTTCGCTATTTGCTTTAGGACACCACCAATAGTGTGCTGGCCAGCATTAAGGGAAATGCACTTTCATGTCGGTATGTCAAAAAAAAAATCTTAGGCTTTCTGTTCCAGGAGGCCGAAGATTTACATATTTTCTGTATAACATGCAGGGCTTGAAGCTGCAGTCATCATCGGTTATGGGGAATCTTCTAGTTGTTAAATTTTTTGTTTGCCGCAATGTCACAATAACGTATTTTTCGAAACATAGATGAATTCAAAATAGTAATCATCGAAATGAATACCATTTTCAATTCCCAGGCTCAGAGTTCTTTTATCATGAGGTTGGAGAAATGATATAATTTCTCCAACCTCATGGAGTTCTGTTCGATTTTTAGCGGTTAGAAGCACATTAGTATCATCCGCGAAGTTTACGAAATTTACCAAATTACCAGTCATATTAGGTAGATCATTTACGTATAGGATGAATAGAACAGGCCCAAGTATACTACCCTGAGGTACACCCTGTTTGATGTGGACTTTCTGAGAGAAATATTTCTTACCCCCAGCACTAAGACATACAAGTTGTGATCGGTCTTTCAAATAACTTCGAATCAGGTTCAGCTGTTTGTCCCTGATTCCATAAATTTCCATCTTACTCAGCAAAACGTGGTGTACCACAGAATCGAAAGCCTTCGAAAAATCTATAAAAATACCCAGTGGAATACGATCGTCCTCAAACGCCCTCACGATGCGTTGCAGAAGTTATATGGCCGTGTCAGTACTTTTTCCCCGTACGTATCCATGCTGGCTGTTATTTATAATATTGAATTTTGGAAAAATTTTAATAGTCTACCACATAATATTTTCTCAAAAACTTTAGAAAAATTGGTGAGAAGACTTATCGGCCGATAATTTTTTAAATTATTTGGATCTTCTTTCTTATGCAGAGGTTTGATGATTGCAACTTTGAGCAGATCGGGAAATATCCCTTCCTTGAAGGAATTATTTAAAATGAACTGCAATGGCTTCACTATAGGTTTGTTCCAACTCAAGAGTTGACCGTACAATGCATCGTCAGGATTCTGCGCAATAGATAAAAGTGTGTTCCAACTGAAAATGTATCGTTTGGGAACGGTTTCGTTTTTGTTCCATCCTGCTTCGGGATCGTGAGCGGAACGGTTTTGTAATCGTCATTTCGATCCCTGGTCTGGAGCAAGGACTGTTTGGACTGTCTTGCGCAGTCCTGTGTGCTTTTAATTTAAAAGACCGTCACAGTAAGAGTAAGCACGTGTTTCAGTTTGAACAGCAAGCAGAGTCTCTGGAGTAAGCACAAAATTCCAAATAATTTGTTAGTGAAGTACAATTTTGTTATCCGTTTTCCCATATTCGATGAAAAAATTTCTATCGGTAAAGGGGTTTATGTTCTGGAAGGATTTTATTAGTATTAATTCGTGGTTAAATTGCAGGTATCAAAATTTCAACATGGATGATGAGGGAATTAGTGATGTAGAATTCACTAGAGAAAATAAAAGAAAAGGTTCTATCTAACAGCTGACTACAGCGCATATGGTCAACAAACAGCCAAAAATTCGTTCCAACTCTTCCAAACATGTTCCTCGGTTCTTGTACGGTCAAAATTTAGACATGCGCATAAGATCGATTACTAACAGTTTCGTGACCGTCAAATTACCGTACAAAAGTCAGCTGTTGGAACAAACCTGATAAGTGAAATAGATTTCTTTATGATACTTATTTGAATATCATCATAACCACAACTTTTTTTATTCGGTAAAGATCTAACCGTTTTCAATATTTCGTCTTCTTCGATGTGGAAACAGAAGAAACTTTTATTATTTCTCGAAATTCGTGATGAACTGGATGAAGTCGGCAAATTCGAACATGGATAAGTATATTGGGAAAAATTCTGACTAAAATTCTCAACTAATATAATACGAGTGCTCCAATCGAAAGTGATTTTCATCCACCAAGACTTGGAAAATAACGAAATCTTTCCTTTCAGGTATAGCTTCTTCGGGCACGATGACTCACTGACCACCATCCAGCCTCCCAGCATCATTAACCATCCGCCAGGCCCTGCAGCGCTCTAGGCGGCGCTACCATCGTCGGCAAGCTGGCAACCAGCGCTCTACTAGCTCCCATGAACCCCCACTACCACTCATATGGAGGTACGGAGCTCACATCCTCTCCACACCCGCCCTCCCCAGACAACAACAACTTCCACGGGCATCCCGGACAAGGTGGCGGTGGGCAGCACCACAATCGGATGCACCCTAGCAACGGCCATGCCATCAACACTCTCGGTGAGTAGATAATAATAATAATGATGCATCGTTGCTGGCTGAGAGGCACTGATGAGTCCTAAGGAGGACGAAACCGGTCTGTCTCTGCTAAGCTTCGATGACGGCATTTTCTCAGCTTGGATGAATCTGCAAACGGGGTCTCCACTAGTCCAATCCCCATAATAATAATGAAGTTCATTTTCAAAAATCCTGCATATACAATTCTACATGTATACATAATCAGAATGAAAACACTGTCAATGTATCATGAAAAAAAGACATTATTCCAAGGAAGGCTCCAGATGAATCAAGACCTTGTGTTTTTCTTTTTTAAAACCGCAGTACCTATTTATTTGTCTCAACCTCAAGGGTAATTTATTACCCTAGTTTCATACACACATATTTGGCACTTTTTTCTGTAAGAGTAAGTCTATGAGCTTGATAGTTATAATAATTCAAATTATCTCTAAGAAGTTCTTGATTTTTATGGAGAAACATGAGGCATTCCTCAATATGAACTGCCACTACAGTTAATATACAACTTCTCCTAAAATAACCCCTCAAGAAGCTCTATAGCTAAGCTTGTTTATAATTCTTGTTGCTTTCTTCTGAGTTATAGAGATCCTTTCTGATGACACCATGTTCCCTGATTTCAAGTTTAGTTTCAATTGGGGAGAGTACCTTTAAACAAATATCAGTTCTCGTACATCTTAGTTTAGATTCTATAACCTAGGAAATCCAATATTGTGGATCACCACATAGATCTTTTGCTTCTAACCCTACCAATTACCCTAAGAAGGAGTTTCTGGAGAAGGAGAGCCGAAAAGGAAACACTCTGACGGAATCTCCCAGGGTTGGACCACTCCAAAAAGTTCCTTCGGAATTTTGAAACTACAAGATCCAAAAGGTATCTGGATTTTTAGTAATAGTAGGGGAGCCCACGATGCTAAAATTGTATTAATAGTTAATAGTTTAAAAGGGGTTACAGTCCACTGCGACCTGATGGCCTATTGTGCCCCCTGACAAAGCTTTACAGCTCGCCTTCCTGTACCAAAGATCTTATGAAATTCAATATCTTGGAAGGCTTCAGTGAGGCTAATTCCTCACTCCTACAGGTCTCTTGAACGAAGCATTGTTTCCTTTGGCTTACAATGCCAAAGCATTCTGTGACTAGGTGAATAGGAGTTTCTTCCACCTCCCTTACTACACTCATCGGAGTCCGGTATGCCCATTCTCAGCAAGTGCTTTCTGGGGTGACAATGCCCTGTAAGAAAGCCAGTGAGGAGGTGTAGTTGGTTCTTACTGAGATCTAAATATCTGTTGGATCTTGCAGTTTCAAAATTCCGAAGGAACTTTTTGGAGTGATCCAACCCTTGGAGATTCTGCAAGAGTGTTTCTCTTTCAGTTTTCTCCTTCTTCAGAAACTCTTTCTTATAGGTACATTTTCCTATACCACAGAAAAGTTCTGGGCCAGTGAGTGGTGTCCGAGCACCCTCTCTGGCAAGTTTATTGGCCTCTTCGTTACTTGCGATTCCCGAATGACCAGAAACTCTGATAGGAGAGACCTTATTTTTCTTGGCTACCTCATTGAGTTTGCTCCGACATTCCCATGTCGACTTTGAGTCGATGGCATAGGAGTTCAGTGCTTTAATAGCAGCTTGACAATCTGAGTGAATAGCTATGTCGCAATTCTGATAGTTTCTAACTAGATTAATACCTAGACAGTTGATGTCCTAAAATAACCCCTACAAGAAGCTCTATAGCTAAGCTTTTTATGATTCTTATTGCTTTCGTCTGAGTTATAAAGATCCTTTCTGATATGATGACACCATGTTCCCTGATTCCAAGTTTAGTTTCAATTGGAGAAGACCGCCTTTGAACAAATATCAGTTCTGAAGGATTCTTTTACATCTTAGTTTAGATTCCATAACTTAGGAAATCCAATGTTGTGGTTCATAAGAAGGAGTTTCTGGAGAAGGAGAAAGCCGAAAGGGAACACTCTGACGGAATCTCCCAGGGTTAGATCACTCCAAAAAGTTCCTTCGGAACTTTGAAACTACAAGATCCAAAAAGTATCTAGATTTTAGTAATAGTAGGGGAGCCCACGATGCTAAATTTGGATTTATTCGAGCGTCAAAGAGACCAATTGGGTTGCAAAACTTAGATGATAAGAGGAAAAAAATGTTGTATAATGTATACTTTTTCTTCGGTGGAGAAAGCAGCTATAGGCTTTCAAAAATGTAAAAAAAAACTATTAGATGGACATACTCGGGGGCATCAGATTGAGAGAGCATACAAGGCCTACGCGCTTCTAATGATGATTATAACTTAATGTGACCATGGAAAATTAAAAAAAAAAGGATTTTCTCGAGCGCGTCAGATTTTCTAGGGGATGTTAATTGAACCTCAAATAAGTCTCTCATTCAATAATCTGACGATTCTGATGTGACGCAAACCAGTGGCGATGTTTTTGAATTGCAAAAAAAATTGTCATGTTGACATCTCCATTTCCTGGATGTGCTGTATCTTAAACTGACGATTTCCTTGAGGAATTTGCTTAATCTGACGTATCTAATCATTAGACTTAGACTTTTTTTGAAATATAAGACATTTTCGGGTCTTCTATCGTCTCGACAACTATGGTCATGCATAACAACTCAATTGTCCTCTTTCACGAAGATTTCTCTTGCCGTCAGTGTCTCTTGGAGAAGAATCACCCCAACACCATATTCATTGGTGATTTCGAAACGTAATCACTGTTTTCCTTCAGAATTACTTCGATATTCAATTTCAAAATTCTTGAATTCTGGCTCTATGATTGTGGGGCTGTTTCAAACCCCAAACCCGATTTTTTGGTACTTCAGTATTTTTGGAGACCTCTACAAGACACTAATGAAATGAAATCATCTCCTAACGATGGAACAAACATCTTATAATACAAAAAAAATAGGAATATTTGGCGGAACCAAAATTGCGAGATATTCCGAAAATTATCAAAATAACATTATGCAAGTGCACGCGTTGAATTTTCTCGACGAATTTCTGTTAGATGTTTTCGTAATCCTTTAATTTTTTCCTTCAAAATAAAAAAAAATTTAGCGACACTCGAGAATGTCCAGATGACGATTTTTTTTCAACTTTGAAGCCCTCTACTGTCTTTTCGTCACTCTCAAATTGTCAGATTAATGGTATATACACTTTTCAGCATGTAATTAACCCACCCTATCTTAACCTGACACGCTCGAGAATGTCCGATGATCAATTTTTTTTTTAATAATCTGATCCTTTATTCTGGAAGGGCAGCTATATATATGGCGCTCATATTTGGTGGAGGTACTCAACATGGTATAAGGAGGACTCCCCCTATATATTAATCTGCCGCGCCTGAGTAAATCTATCAAGCCTGATAGGTTCTCAAGGTTTAAGATTTTGTATCCCTTCTCCGTGTTGGTTGTATGACCCTTGTTCATAATATGATCAGCATATGGTGAAATTCTATCTTCTCTACCGAGCCAAAGAAAATGATCCCTGAATTTCTTCTGGTTTTCCCTATATAAAAGAAGCAACAAGAACATTCCAACTCAAGATGTCAATTTTAACTTAATTTCTGAAAGGTAAATCAGATAGATAGATATATTTTTGAAGACCAAATCACGAAAATTCAATTTGACGACTGACTCCCCTTCAAGTTCTGGAAGTTCCTTTCATAAATCGTCTGAAAGGTGAGTTAACTTCGTTAAACCACGAAAATAAACCAGTTTCCATAGTATTGGATTCGAAGAACCCTCTCACCATTCAACAACGTTATTTCTACGCGCTTTAGAACTCGATACGGCTCATTCTTCCATACGAAAAGAATAATAGCGGACCCAAACGGCAGCCATGAAGAATACCCAATTACGAAAAGGCCTTTTTCGCACATGGTCTCCTCGACACGTCAAAAGAGTGATGTTTGATTTATTCCCGAACCACTTGTCGAACCGAAGTCGGGTGCAAATTGAGCTTTTCTTCGAAACACCGGACGCGATCTCATTGTGCCCCTATCTCGGGAATTAACCCGCCGAATTCCCGTTAATTCGCCGATTCAGCCGCCGTTACGCAGGTAAAAATCCGCCGGGGAACTAGCTATTGAATTTCGTGATCGCTACAGGGCCGTTTAATTCAATAATAGGATATAATGAATCATCAATGGCACGTTCCGTCGTTCCCCCAAGACGCGTCGAACAAACTTTCTCTGGAATACTGGCGGAGGGAACGAAAAGGGATCGTCTTTGTCCCACCCCCTTTCTCTGCCCGGCGCCCCCGCATTACGCGGAGCGTATTTCGAAAATTCTGCTACTAGACCAAGCAAATTAGACTTTTGCCTGGAAATAATTGGTGGAGTTATGGAAACTGTTTTAATCAATTATTTAGGCCTCTGATAAGAGTAGTTTGAGCTTTGCCCCAATTTCCCAGAGGAGCGTATGTCGTAAAGTTCGAAAAACCTCGAAATTTTCGGACTATGTTAGGTTTTTCTAGAATAGCTCCTAAACTAAGCACTCAATCAAAAACATTGTTGTATTCAAAAGTGTTCCGCCTTAAATTCTGCTTCTAAAAAGTATTACGATATTATACTTTGAACAAGTAGTTTTACAGAAATCATACATCGAAAGACGGCAAATTTTTACACTTTTCGAAAAAACACATTTTTTCATTATAAAAATATCTTCGGAACTCGGAGCGTTAGAACAAGCTGTTATTGAATGAGAGTTGTAGACAATCAAATTGTGATAAATACGTAACCCGCCCCCTCCCATCCACAATGTAAAATCGCACAGTAGATCATCCTATTGAGGATGCTGATCATTTAATCGTATCTAGAGCTGTTGAAGTTGCTCAGCAGTCCCATGAGTGTGTGGTTATTGTTGAGGAGAACACTGACCTTCTTGTAATTTTGACTGCTCCAGCCCCTATGTGCACAAAAATGTTTTTACTAAAGCCTGGCAAAGGCAAGCAAGACGATAAATTGTCTCTTCTCCCTTGCACTACAAGTTCTTCTCTGTTTCGAAAAACAACATATTTTTTCCTCATGGTTTTAGTGTCGTGGTGAACGAAAACTGAAATTCCTGAAGATTTTGAAAATCAACTAAATCAATCATAATAACAAATGTGGGACTCATAAACTAATAACTAACAATACAACTCATTGCTAACAACAATATATTACATATTTCATACGTCCTTAGCGAGTGTTGTCGAGGTGCTGCTTCAGTTGGAGGCACAGAAGCAGGATTAAATGAGGTTTTGGTTAACAATTTTTCAAACATCTCGTACCACAATACATTTAGTTGCTTGAAATAATTTTTATAAAGAGCTGCCATGCATTTTTTCCCTGTCCCGTCGATCTTATCGGCAGAAGCATTAGATTTTCTAAACAATTCTGCTTCTTTCAGCAGGTTTGTGTTGATTTCAGACGTCTTAAGGAATTTCATTTTTGACGTAGTGTCGCAGCCATTAAAAGTATGAAGGAGTAATATGTTGTTTTTCGAAACAGATTAAAACTTGTTGTGCAAGGGAGAAAAGACAACATCGTCTTGCTTCCTTTGCCAGGCTCTAGTAAAAAAAAGTTGGTACACATAGAGTCTAGAACAGTCAAAATTATAAGAAGCTCATTGTCTTCCCCAACATTATGAAGACCCATGAGACTGCTGAGCAAATTCAATAGCACTAGATAGGATGAAATGATCAGCATCCTCATCATTTAACATTGTGGTTTAGAGGAAAGGGGTTACGTTTTTATCACAATATGATAGTCTACAACTCTTATTCTATGACATTTCGTTCTAGAGTTCGTAGTTTCATAGGTATTTTACGTTTTATAGTAAAAAAATGTGTGTTTTCGAAAAGTGTGAAAATTTGCCGTATTTGCACATATGATTTCTTTTAAACTACTCGTTCGAAATATAATTTCGTAATAGTTTCTAGAAGCAGAATTTAATGCTTAACACTTTCGAATATCATAATGCTTTTGATAAAGTGCTCAGTTTAGGAGCTATTCGAGAAAAACCTAAAATAGTCCGAAAATTTCGTCCTTTTTTGAACGTCACGAAAAACACTCCACTGGGAAATTGGGGCAAAGCTCAAACTACTCTTATTAGAGGCCTAAAAGAATGATTAAAACAGTTTCGCGAACTCCACCAATTATTTCCAGACACACCATTTTTTGAAGCTAATTTGCTAGCCCTATACCTCGAGCGAACAATGTTTCTTACTTTGATTATTAATTATTATACAGCGTGTCCAGATAAGGTAGGAGGTATTTGTATCTTAGCTGACGAAATAACGGTGAGGTTCGGAGGGGTAGCGTATGCATTGGTTGTTACTTTACTCTTAGAAGATTTTTTAACGATGAAAGCGTACCTGGAGAGCCATAGAACCGTAGCTTTTTGCATACGCTCCTATTATCGCAATGGTGTTTCGATAGTAACTACTGAACGTATTTTATATCGTGCAGAATTTAAACTGCCTCTTCTGGGCCAACGAAAATCCAAGGCAGATTCATGAACGACACAAAGAAAGATAGATGCGGTAGATGTTCTCATACAGCAATTTTAATGCAACAAACACAACAATTGTAGTTGATGAAGATGTTGATTTGTAAGTACTACTTACTGCTCCAATGGATAAATTTATATTAAACCTGGAGGTCAAATGCCAAAACTATATATTTACATGGGATAAACGGCATAGATAATTCGTCAGCAATGTACAGAAGGAAAAAAACTTCAGTATTTGAATTATTCGAAAAAAAGGGTCGACTGACTGCGTTAAAGTATGTACAGGGTGGACAAAATTGGTAATACTTGAACTACAACTTTTTAACCGTGACGTGCTAGGATGTTGAAATGAAAAAATTATCCAGGCACTTTTTTCGTAGCAATTCAGTAGCGTTCTTTGATTTTTCCTAAGAGGTTTCCTTGCTGAGCTAAAACATAACGTTGTGTATTTTCTTATGAAAACGATAGTTTGAAACCCCCAAAAGCAACCCCTATCTGTTCAAAATAACAAAATGAACATTTAAACATTTCATTTATTCATCACTTCATTCACGTGAAATTTATACTTTTTGTGTCAAAAAATTAATCTGATTCTGAGTGGCTGTCGCCACTGTTAATTATTTCTTCATCTTTGCCAAAGAATGGACAACTGTTTTAGCAGTTAACACCTGTACATTCCCCACATGTAGCGTTACAAAGACTCAGTTTTCTGCAGGTACATGACGCATTGCATCCTTTTTTGCAGTTGCAAAAAATCATTTTCAACAATTTTTGTGGTGCAGGTGTTTTGCATTTTGGTGGGCTGCAAATATCTATTGTTACTATTCCAACCGCAATCAACTGAATTGAGAGCTTTATTACCTAGCCAAATTTGAAGTTGATGATTTTAGGCAAGCATTTATTTCATCGGCAGCCGTCGATTTTGGAATTACCGGTAATGGTTGTCGGAAGACAAAAGAATCAATGCGCCCCCAAAACATCCGTTTAGGCAACTCAAAATACACAGTAATTGTTTACATATATAATAGTAGAATGGAGATTTGTTCAAAACATTTCGTCATCAAATTTTCCGTAGTGTTCGGAAGAAAGATAGGCGTAATAACACATGGACTCAGATGCGTTAATATTATTAGAAAATGTAGTTCACCGAATTAACATCAAATATAATACTTTCACGAGAACGCTATTAAACGTAGCGACACCTACTGGCGTTATTCGCAAGAAGAAAAATTATTTCCTATTTTTTTCATTTCGTCAAAATTTTCACAGTTTTAATGTATTTTATGTTAACCCTGTCGTAGAAGAATTCAAAAAAAATCTTTCATAACAAACAGTTCATCCAATCTTGAGTTATAAATGGTGTAACCAACAAAATGGCCGACTTAGTTTAGTTTTATATATTAAGATGTCTATATTGACCGGACCACAAGGCGGGATGCTGTTTTTCCCGGAAAACCCGCATCCGTGTCGGATCTTTGGAAATACGCATCTGGGCCAATCTGCCTCCGCGCCACTTTCTTCCTCCTCATATTTATGCGGGGCGCGTAGATGTTGGGCCAGCCGCTGATCACCGAGCCATTACCCATCGAAATCGCTAACAAGCTCGGCGAACCGAATAACGACAGCAATTTGTTGATTGGTCCGACCGAATCAACTTTTTCGTCCGGCCTGTATCTCAGGAACTGCGCGTCATTCATTAAAATGATCTGTTTATTAGTTCGGCCGGCACGCTGTCAGTTCCGATTTGTGAAGTCCGAACGCCGCATAATGGGACGCCATTTGAATACTTATGGGGCATGATTTGGGAGAAAAAACCCATCCTGGTATCCCTCCCTTATGGGGGAAGGATATATTCGGTTCTTTCCGAGAGCGTGGATGTTTTATTTTTCTTTTCGGGTACGAGTTGCTGATGTTTAATGATGGAAAAACGAGGACGTTGTCGAAATTTATGGATGCCTGTTTTTCTGCTACTTTCGTCTCAGATGGTCCCGAGTAGGAGTTGTGGGTGATGTTGCCCAGCACTTTTTGATTTTCGAAAAAAAATTCCTAAAATTACCATTTAAAGTGACACTTTTAATGACAGCAAACAATGTTGAAATTTATTGTTAACGTGAAAGCATATTAAAAATATTTTTAGCACTCCATTTTCTTATGATGAAATCAGATGAGAAAAATTCAGCAATTGCAAATTTTTATTATCAATATTCAACAATCATTACTTATGAACATAATTATTAATCGTAAAACTAGAACAATTACTAACATTAATGCCCTGTGACAATAAGGAGAATTATTATTAGAATCCTCAATATATTGGATGATGATCTAAAATCTGTTGAGGTTGGGAGAATTTTTTCAGCAGTGACATTTCTATATGCGATGAAATGATCAACATAGCCCTCGGCTACCGTCGTAGACTTCCATCCACCATGTTTTTTTATATCCGTAATATTTGCTCCTGATTCTGCTAGCAATGAAGCGGAGGATCTTCGAGAACAGTGTCCTGTATATTGCTTTGGTTCTGGCAGTTTGAGGAATTCGGCAACGATAGATGGAATTTTCCCAAATGTATTAATACCAACTGGATTGGCAGTGCATTTATTATTCATGTATTTCAGAAAAAAACGACGATGTTTTTATGACAGGAGGGCGCGGTGCAAAGTATTTATGAAAATAGTCTACATACAGAAAGACCGACTGACTTTCGTTTTTGTATTTGGAAGTTGTATAACCAAATATTTATTTGTTATTTCGATGTGTTCCACTGATAAATTACACAATTCTTGACGCCGACAGTCCAAATAATCCAAAAATAGTTGCAACCTTAACCATCAAGTAACCTTCTTTATAAACTTTTCAACTTGTTCACGAGTGAGAATTTTCGATATCCTTCACTTTTTCGTTTAAAATATGCTAATACCTTAAAATATTTACTAACCACCACTCCATTTTTAACAAGGGCGCTTGACTTTATTATTGAAAATTTGCTTCACAAAGTTGATGAACTCCATATTTTTTATTTTTGGTCTAAGTATGCCAGGAAAACAGTTTCACTGAAGTTCTCTTCTACATTTTCCGATTTACACCAGGCCAGGAAATTGTTATATGCAATATAGTACTGCTGAACAGATTTCAACTGAATGTACACTATGTACATTGTACACTTAATATACATATAAATATTTTCATATTACGACAATTAAGTGATTCATCTGAAATTCTGAGTTGCTACATCAAATCCTTTCCTGATGAATTTGGCCACGCCTTGTTTTGGCGCGCTATCGCTTCTCGTTGGATAGACTGTAGGACGTGTAGTCAGCTTCTTTTTGAATCGGCATGTCTTCCTTTCTTGCCTCGTTGCTGCTTGGTGCCTTGGGATTTTTCTGAAACACACTTAACCTATGTTTTAGGGGGGATGTAGGAAAAGGGGGTCTGGTCATTCTTGGTTTCCTAAGAACATGGTTTCATCATTCATCTTGTAAGGTTAAAGAAAGATCACACCCTTTCACGTTGGTCACCAATTGTGTAAGCACAAGGAAAATTGTGCCTTACGTTGCTGGCCCATTGTGTAAGGTTAAAGAGATAAATTACGTTAGGTAATGATTTAACAATAGATGCTCCAGCTAGTCAGAACATGAGACCACCTTACATTTATATGAGGTAAAGGAGATAATATGCTTCTACTCAGGCTAATGATAATCAAAACTTGAACAGTCGAGATTTATTCCTCTCTGATGACAATAGCTATTTACAATATCTACTAATACAAATTGAAACATCAAAACATGAGGACAAGAATATGTACAATTATGAACAATTCGTTAGAAACATCATTCACGAGCGTTTTTCGTTCTAAGTTAACTTATCTTGTTAGAATAATGATAGGTAAGGGAAGTAAGTATCCCTCGACTTCTTCCAAAGTTCAAATTCCCAAATCTCCAGAAATACGTTGTAGTTCTTCCAGCAAGAATGACGTTGCAGGAGGTGAAGGTTGTATTTCCTCCAATGAGAAGCGTTGAGGGTCCAATTTCCCTCAAGGTGCAGGTACTGGAGGTTTGATCACTTCCAAAGGTATTGAAGGCTTGGCTCCTTCCGAAAAGTAGTTGAAAGTTTCAACTTCCTCCAAATAGATGCCGGGGGTTTAGATCCCTCCAAAGAGGTGTCGGAGACTTAGATCCCTCCAAAGAGATGCTGGAGACTTAGATCCCTCCCTTTGTACTCACCGAAACACAAACCACGGCCTCTTCAGGTGCAGTGCAAGAATAGCGGGATATCAGATAGAGAATTTTTCATCAGTCGCTCGCCGAGGCACTCATATCACTGTCCTCGCTGCTGGCGCGTACTACCGCCGATTCCTGATCCGAGACGATCCGGAAACTCCCGAAATTTGAAATCGGTAAATCATACCGTTACAATCTCAACTACGACAACCACAACAAGGTGATGACCAATCAGTCGAGACGCTCTCCTAACTCCTAACCTATCCTAACCTAAATTCGGAGTACCAATAACACCGTTTCGCTACCTTTCCATAGCGGAGTTTCGTATTTCGGAACGGAAAATATAGCAACCGACGTCAGCGCGAAAAGAATGATATCCGGAAGCGTCGAAATTACGCCCGTCGTCGCGCTTTCGACGCTCCGTGTCGCAGCGGGTTAATGGGGGTTGATGAACGTGCGAAAAAAAAAATAATTCGCTCGTCAGACCGACGGGGATCGGGCACGTATGGCGGGCCGATTCTCGCGGGTTGGCGTCGCGACGCGATTCTCCGTTGCTGTTGCGCCCACCGCCGCCACGAGGTGTGTGCGAGTAGGGACACTGCGAGCGATCTGGCAACGCTGCTTTGTTGTGCTTGTCTAGACAGGTGCTCGTTCCGGTGTCCGGTTGGATCAGCACTTTTATATTTTCGAAAAAGTTTTTGTTGTGCTGCGCCAACAACTGAGCCAACTACAAATACACTGTTGCTATGTATATTGATTTTCAACAATCTACTGATTTTCTCATTTTCTCCATATTAGGCAAAACCTGTTGATTTCTTCTGAAAATCTGACCGACAATTCTGCTGTACACATATAAAACAATTTTTGTCGGAAAATAAGAATGTTCCCGGGTAACTTCTTTTAATTTCCTTATTTATGAGTGAATTTCAAGGATATTCGTGAATATTACGAGTAGCACAATTTTTTGAACATGCTGTTTTTTTTTCTTTTTCGTCATTTTCCACGAAATCTGAAGAATTTTCGTGGATACATTTACAGCACAAGACAGCACAAATGTAGCACGTATATATTTCCATTCATTTGTGAGAAAAAGAGTCGAAAATGCTCGGATATCTTCTTTTTCAATTTCGATTATTCGAAAAATTACACAGAATTTACTTTTCAAGTAAATGCTTAAGTCTTTTTGTTCACATCAAGAATTCACATGAATCTTCCCTTTCTCAACTTCCGCACTTATCTGGTTACTTTCTGTATTACTGGATCTACTTTTTATTTGAAAACCCACGAAAGGTGAATGAAATTAGATGTGTCTGAAAAGTTTTTTTTTATAATTCCAGCAAAATGCACTTTTTCATTTCATATGGTCACCTTATATATTTTATATGATCAGAATGCCTGTGGGATTTGACGACGCCTTCATCTTTTATGATGTTTAATATTTTCTCTATTTCTGAACTACTTTTAGTACTGTAATGAACTCATTACAGCATTGTTTTCAGTTAGTTTTTCTTTTTATGGTTGTCTGTACTGACCTCCGATCCCATGAATTTTCAAATCAGTTCAATTCTAATTCCGTAATCTGTCAAATTTCGTAAGTCACACCAACTGCCAAGGTAAAGGGTGATTCACTTATCTTGGTAACCCCAATTTTCTCGAAAACGTCCGAATATTTTTTCATTCTGTGAGTGGTGTTTTAAAGAAGTCAATGTCGACTTGAGATGTGCATAAAAATCTGCCGAATAAATAAAGACGCCAGGCGTCGCGGCGTTTTCAAAACGCCATTCACAGAATGACAAAATATTCGCTTGTTTTCGAGAAAATTGGGGTTACCAAGATAAGTGAATCACCCTGTACAATACAAGAGTCACTTACCTGAATTTTTATTTGAATTCCGAGAGTATTTCACAAAAATTGACTTAAATAGGAAAATCGTCTAATATTCGTTGCAGAAGGCAATTCCAACACTCATGCTTTCGAAAATTCTCGATTTCAGTATCGTAATGAGCTCATTACAGTACTAAAAGTAGTGCTGCAATGATCTCATTAAAGCATTTTTTTTAGTTAGTTGTCAATCCTGACCTCCGATCGAATCAAATCAATTCAAATTCCGTAATGTGTCCAATTTCGTGAGTCACACCAACTGCCAAGATACAATACAAAAGTCACTAGGATGAGTTTTCATTTGAATTTCGAGAATACTTCATAGAACTTGACTGAAATAGAGAAAATATCGTGTAATATTCCTGGCAGAAGGCAATTCCAACACTCATGCGTTCGTATTTACGTGAAAACCTGAAAATACAGCTCACATATTGAAAATAGTTGCTTAGTAACCGAGAAAAATATTGAATTTCATCAAAATAATTGGGAAACATCAGTTTCTAATCTTTCTTCTAATTTCTGGTCATTACCACGATCTCAATAAAACTGCGATAAAGTAATTTTCTTGTCTGGTTATCCGACTGCACTGTTCCATTCAGGTATTTCTCCTGATGGCACCACCATAATATGAACATTTATGACCAAAGTCCTTCTACCTTCAACATTAACACTAACGCGATGCATTAGGCAATCTGTAATCAATTCAATCAAATGGAAAACGGTTGTATAATATCGCATCATTCCGATTACGAAGGGCTTATTGCAAAAACTCCTCAACTTTCAGTCGCCTGAGATAGGCAATATTATGCATAATTCTCAAGTTCTAATTAATGACTCAATTCTTGAGAATTAAGAATTAAGTATGCTGGTTATCAGACCGAACAGAATTAGGAAATACGTTTTCTGGGACCATTAAGTCCATTTTGATGGGATAGGGGAATCAGAAACGAGTGTCATTATCATCACCTGCTGGTGGATGAACTTCTCAGGGCACTTTTTTCCCGAAGCAATGCTTAACAAAAGGATAGCTTGTGCTTTGCAAAAGTATCTCCCTCTATTTACATTATATTACATGCGAGATCTCACAAGGATGTACAGGATTATGAAGATTTCGTATTTGAGAGATATGGGATACTGATGAGGCCTAATAGGGGGGGGGGAAAACTGGTAAATATGTTCTCTCAGTGACGAAATTTGATTTCATTCTTCTAGCTTTTGAAATAAAGACGATATTCATTTCGATAATTACTATTTTGAAAAAATGAAACATTGTTTTCTTTGCAGGTCACAACCAGCACCACGAGCAACACCCCCACCAGCACCCCCACCACCCGCACTCCGGCATGGGCAGCGGCGGCCCACCCCAGGAAGAGCAACAGATGCAGATGCACAATCCCTCGATAAATAACAATTCGAACAATAATAACAATACAGTGAGGACTTGTTGGGGTTGCGGCGGTAAAATACTTGAGAGGTTTCTGTTACTCGCGCTCGACCGTTACTGGCACAACGGATGCCTGAAGTGCTCGTGTTGTGCGGCCATGTTGGCCGATATTGGGACTTCTTGCTTCACTAGGTCGGGGATGATCTTGTGCAAACAGGATTACATGAGGTAAGCGTTATTTTTACAGAATTCCGGCACTGTTGAAGATTCCGAAAATTCTTTACAATCTTAGCCGGTAGGGCCTTCTTCCGTGGTGCAATGAAGTTTGCGAAAAGTTTAAAGCACTAATTCTGAAACTAAGTCAAATACTTAGTGCCTAATTAGTGCATTTATTGCACCATTGAACTTAGAAATTCAAGGTTTTGTTGCTAATTCAGGTTCAGCACCATTTTTGAATTACCATGAAATTAATATACTGATATCAAGTGCTTGATTAGTGCCCATTTGTGGATTTTAAACCAACAGAAAAATTCAAATGTTTTCATGATATCGGGAATTATCTCCTTTGATGCTCAGCACCAACACATTGGAATTTCGTGAAAATTTTTGTTACATTAATTAGTGCCTAATTGAAACCTATTAGTGCCGGCGATATCATTTACAGTAATTGAGTGTTATTTTTAAGCAAGCCTGAAGTTAGCGAAAAGTTAGGAGCACTAATTCTGAAACTAAGTCAAATACTTAGTGCCTAATTAGTGCATTTATTGCACCATTGAACTTTTTGAGGAATTATCAATTCAAGGTTTTGGTGCTGACTTCAGGTTCAGCACCATTTTCGAATTACAATGAAATTAATATACTGATATCAAGTGCTTAATTAGTGACCATTTGTGGTTTTGGAACCAATAGGAAAAAATCGAATGTTTTCATAATATCGGAGATTATCTCCTTCGATGCTCATCACCAACATATTGGAATTTGGTGAAAAATTTTGTTACATTAATTAGTGCCTAATTAAATTCTATTAGTGCCGGCGATATCATATTTCGTTTTACAGTAATTGATTGTTGATTTTTAAGCAAGCCTGAAGTTAGCCTTAAATTGGAAGCACTAATTCTAATATTTAGTGCCTAATTAGTGCCGTATAATTTTGACTTGTCAAATTTGAGGAATAAGACACTGAAGCCGATTGTTTTTAAGAGAAAGAATAAAACGGTAAACAAAAAAATTATTTGCCTTTACGGAGGCCACAGCGAAAACATTTTTGAAACATAGATGAATTCAAAATAGTAAATATCGAAATGAATACCATTTTCAATTCCCATTGAGTGAAAGAGGATGTACAGAGTTCTTTTTTCGCATGTCATTGGAGATATGAAACTTCAGTTTGACGCAATTGGATGTCACTGCTTTGTAATTTCTGCTCAGTACATCGCACCCGATTGATTTAAATATCGAAGTTTTTTATGAAGATTTTGTCTTTGAGATGTATGCCAAACAAGGCCGAAACCGGTATATCTCTC
Organism: Hippodamia convergens; assembly: GCA_038502775.1. Lineage (NCBI taxonomy): Eukaryota > Metazoa > Arthropoda > Insecta > Coleoptera > Coccinellidae > Hippodamia > Hippodamia convergens. Next base: position 43,192,733 of record CM076610.1, read on the forward strand.
ATCTCTGACAAAATCTAATATCATTTCTCCAACCTCATGATAAAAGATCTCTGAGCCTGGGAATTGAAAATGGTATTCATTTCGATGATTACTATTTTGAATTCATCTATGTTTCAAAAACTGAAGCCGATCATTATTATAGTTGAAATATAATAATTGAACGAATATTCTATTGAATTATGGGCCACAAAATTAAATCATATTGATCTTAAACATAAATGATAAAACTTACGTCTTACGAGAATGAGCTAATTTCGAAGCTCTTTGTGTAGCTACAGAAGTCGATCAATGTAATTCTTATTGTTGAAAAAATGTAGATCAGTGCGAAAAATAGAATAAAAGATAACAATGTAGTATAAAATTACACACATTTACTATAATAAATAATTTGAATGAAGCCGATTTATTTTGAGTTACTCATCAGATTGATATGAAATGCCTTCTCGTCTATTTGTATCTTTTCGGAGAATCATCAGAAACGTGTCCGCAAAATCGGTAGATTTGGAAATCCGTAAAAAATTTTTTTCCATGAATCCCAATTTCTTGAAGAAAACATATGAAATAGTAAACAATTGATGAATAACTAAACATATAACATTAAAAAATTCATTATTTCAAAACATAAAATGAAAAAAAAAACGGTAAGGTATTTCACTAGAAACAAAAAACATATTCTTTCATAAGAGTCAGAACAGTGAAGCACATAATTTGATATCGCATAATCTAGTATTTTCTTATCAATATGAGCTTGTTTTCGGCGTAGCCAAAACTATGCACTAATGTCAAAATCAAATCAGTTGGATCCTCTTTTTTCAGAGTGTTTTTGATTGCAAAGAAGTCGAGTTCTCTACATCGAGTGGAAAATATATTTTTTCAGGGATAGATCATATTTTTTCATCAATCTCGAAGGCCAATAAGAATTAGTGAATAACAATATTATTTCACATTATCATTATTTGAATAATTCAGTAAATGGTTGTGTTCCCAGTTGAATGGGTTTCATTTCCCATTTTTCGATATCGAGATTGACGACCCAAGACATGGGTCGTATAATAGGTGAGCTGCTTTAGGCAATAATAAGATGACACAGAATGACTCGCATACCTCTCCATCGATGGCGACGCGGTATTAAAACAGAATTGCATGTAGCTAAAAACTATAAATGTGGTATCAAAGATTTACACGGCACTAATTTGACATATTTTCGGAATTAGTGCTTCAAACTTTTCGCTCACTTCATGCCTGCTCACAAAACAATACTCAATTACTGTGAAACTAAAGATTAACGGCACTAATTATGCACTAATCGATGAAACGAAAATTTTCACGCAATTTCAATATGTTGGTGCTAAGCTCAAAATCAGCGCCAAAGGAGATCTTTGATATTATGAAAATATTTGATTTTTTCCAATTGGTTTCAAAAGCACTAATAAGCACTAATTAAGCACTTAATATCAGTATATTGATTTTAAATTAATTCGAAAATGTTGGTGCTGAGCGTGAAGTCAGCACCAAAACCTTCAGTTGTTAATTTCTCGAAAACTGCAATTGTGCAATTAAAGTTTTATACGGCACTAAATAGGTTATTGACACTTCACGGGCTCTGGTTTCCAACTCGAATTTAGAGAGGTCGCTGTAAAAATTCAGATTGAAATTCGATATAATATGGCTGAACTCGAATTAAATGTACCACCCTGTAACAGCAACGAATGAGGGAGAAAAGCAGAAGCCGATAATAGAGGCCTGTTCAATTTCATATAAATATATCATAATTAGTATCAAACATTGTCAGAAGAACCTCGTTAACTTCCGCAAAAAACACGCGCAGAATTTCCATCTATCCTCAATGAATAAAGGAGGATTGTTTAGTAATCGTCTGTTTATTCAGCGCCGGATATTAATAACTGAGTATTGGCAAGATCGCAATTTCCCCCCGTAGATTGGCAGTAAGAAAAACCTAATTAATTATCTAGAAGCGGGTCCAATTAATTTGTGGGTATCTGCTGAAATGAGATAAGGCTGCTGGGAAAATGGGAGATATTTCGAGTACACACACAAACTCTGTCAAACATCTATCCAATTAGTGAAGTTGGGGATTTATAATATTCGCATGTTGAAAGGAACGCCAGTGTTTACTTTATTAGCGGTGTTTATTATATAAGATTTGCGTTCGCAGATAATTGCCTGCGCCGCAGCCAATTAAGCACGCCTATGTATTATTAAAAGTTTTCGGTTCCATTTTCTTTGATATAACGCTCGCTTTCATCCCTAATGATCGTCAAAAATCCGAAGGACAACATTCCCCTTAATTCGAACGGTCCCAGCGAGGCCTCTGGGCAAAAGCGATTTTTTATTGGGCTGCTAATGATGATGCTCCGTGAATTTGCTGCGACCTTCCCTCCTATAGCATTCTCGAAGTGTCTGAGGGTGGAAATTCGGAATTGATCGAGTGGAGTGTCTGGTGATAGTTTTGATTCCACGGTGTCGGATGTCATGATTTCGTTAGCCACATATTAAATCCACATAGTAGAGCCAAACTTCACCGAGCTGATAATTATATTAAAAATAGGTTGTCTTAGAAAATCCTGGACAGAATATTTTTAATTATTTTTTGAAAAATCATTTTCGTACAGCTAACAATTTTAAAATTGATTGTTTACGTGGAACCGTGTTAAAAATATTTTTACATTAGTGTTAAAATATTTTTAGCACTCCATTTTCTTATGATGAAATCAGATGAGAAACATTCAGCAATTTAAAATTTTTATTATCAATTTTTAACAATCATTACTTATTAACATTAATATTAATCGTAAAACTCTGTGACGTTAGGGAGCTTCGCAACACATTATTAAAATCCTCAGCACCATCAGTACTTGTAGAAACCGGAAGTACAATATGGGATGATGATGATCCAAAATCTGTTGAGGTTGGGAGAATTTTTTCAGCAATGACATTTCTCTAAGCAATGGAATGATCAACATAGCTTTTGGCTACCGTCGTAGTCTCCTATCTACCATGTTTTTTTATATCCGTTATATTTACTCCTGATTCTGCTGGCAATGAAGCGGAGGATCTTCGAAAACTGTGTCCTGTATATTGGTTTGGTTCTGGCAGTTTGAGGAACTCGGCAACAAAAGATGGAATTTTCCCAAATGTATTAATACCAACTGGATTGGCAGTGCATTTATTATTCATGTATTTGCAGGTAAAAAAGACGATGTTTGATGACAGAAAGGCGCAGTGCAAAGTACTTATGAAAATAGTCTACATACTTCCCAATAATACTGAAAGAACGAGTGACTTTCGTTTTTGTATTTGGAAGTTGTATAACCAATCATTTATTTGTTATTTCGATGTTTTCCACTGATAAATTACACAATTCTTCACGCCGACAGGCTCCAAATAATCCGAAAATAGTTGTAACCTTAACCATCAAGTATTTCTCATCTGGTGTCTCCTCTATAACATTTTCAACTTGTTCACGAGTAGAATTTTTCGATTTTTTGGGACGATATCCGTCACTTTTCCGTTTCAAATATGCTATTACCTTAAAATATTCACTTACATCCACACCATTCTTAACAAGGGCGCTTGACTTCATCATAGAAAATTTGCTCCACAAAGTTGATGAACTCCATATCCTACATTTTTCAATTTACACCAGGCCAGATTGTTATATGCAATATCGTACTGCTGAACAGATTTTTTAAGTAGGAGTTCCAGATTTGCTCTTCTTGCAGAATCTTCAATATCCAAATCGTCACTTTTATTAATAATTGGACTCTCGACAAACATATCAAGCAGTTAAAGACCGAAGACGAAAATTGGACAGGAACAAAATTAAAATGACAGCGTTTTTTTTTCATTTGTTAGTAATCATAACGTTGGCAACGTTTGCCATTCACAACAACCTTTTGATTATTGGAATATTAAAATGCATTTTGAAGTTTATTGTCATTGCAAATTCGCTCATTTCATTATCAAAATAGGGCAGTTGTACAAAAAACATTGTATGGTATTCGTGTTAAAAGTGATTTTATTTTGTTCGTGAAATTGTTCAATTCGCTCAGCTGATTTCACAAACTTTTTCACTTATAAAATAAAACGGCACTTTCAACACTCATATCTGAAATAACTATTTTCAAAAAATTTCGCAACATCGAGTTAATAAGAAAAATTTATACTAGACTCAAAGTATGAAACATGTAGAATGTGAAGACATAGGATTGTATTTTATTTACCTGGATGAACTGCTCTATCTCCTCTATCTCAAGTTGTAGTTCACCAATTATGCCCACCCTGTATACAATTATCAAGTTCTGAATAACTGACAGTATCAACCGAGTGAAATGTGCTTCTATTTTTTTGTCTCATAAACTCTTTATTACTATTATTATTATAGCTTTTTAAGAATAGAATTCTTTTTGACGAATTCCATTCAAGTGAGGGTGGTAACGAATAAGCCCCACTTCACACGGAACAAACAAAGGAATTACCTGCAGATAACAGGGTAACCTTAGCAAATATATTGTGAACCCATGTAAATATGGAGATTACGAGTTTTTGGAGAGCTGTTTACCCGAATGTTTTTGTTGTTTTCTGAACGTAACGGGGGTGTTTAACGTTTCATCCCTCGAGAGTAGGCGTTCTCTTCTATTAATCTCGCTTCTCGTGTTTCATATTCGAGGTTACCGTGAACTTTTCCCGGTTAGAATACAATGGGAAAATTAGGGAAGGTTATCTGTTTTTCAGTCGCAAGTTTGGGTTATTAATGACGCACTTAAAAACAAAGACATTATAAAAGGCAGGTCCCCGTTTTTCAAACACCTATATTTCAATAGAGATTGATAAATTATCTTCAACACAAGATTAAAAACAATTAATACTCAATAACTTTACATTCATAAGATAGGAAGACAGTACTATTTTTTCTTTTAACTCATAACACTAACTGAAAAGGTTAATTTTGCAGTAAAAATGAAGAATTATGATTTATTCATCATCGAAAATAACACATGATATTGCAAGGAATCGAAATTTGTTGACTGACAAACAGCATTCATAAGATTTTTCTTGCACGGATTGGATCTGAAAAGTGGATACCAATCAAAAAAATGGTGCCATAAAACCGTACATACTTTTGTTGGGTGCTCTTTTCGAAAGATTCACAGAATTCGATATTTACTACAGTATTTCCAAGGTTGGAAATACTGTAGCTTGAAAAAACTAAAGTTTTTACTTCTGATGGATGAGAAGGAATGTGCTCATAATGACCTCAAGAATCTACTGTTGAAATAAGTTTACAGGGTTGGGCTAGAGAATGGAACCAAGTTAATATCTTTTGATGAAGACTCACCCTATACAGGGTGTTTCAAAAACAGGTGACCATTTCTCTAGGATAGATAGAAAACTTAAAAAATAATAAGAGTTTGTTCAGTAAAAAATTTTCGTAACGCCATCCGTATCCAAGATACAGGACGTTGAAAAAGAAAAAAAATATACACATTTTTAAGATTTTTCCGAAACTACTGGCAACAATGTAATGCAATTTCACACGAATATGTTTTGGAAGCTGATACATCTAATGAGTGTGTTGTGTGTTTAGAGTCTGACTCTCATAGAGGACGCTAGTAACACGGTTCGTACCAAGTTGTTTCGAACATTACTTTTTTTATATTAGATTTATTAAGCTAAATTTTCAGCGATCTTAAACATCATTCAATTTTACACCCAAAAGGTACTCTTGATTAAATTCGATACTGTGCACCGTTTTCGGAATATTTTGATTTGAAAATTATGAAGTTATAATCGATGCTGGTATAAAGTAATGATGAATGTATTAATTGAACAAAAAAATTGCACAAAACTTTATACCAGCATCTGTTATTGCTTCATAATTTTCAAATCAAAATATTCCGAAAACAGTGCACACTATCGAGTTTCATCAAGAATACCTTTTTGATGTAAAATTGAATGATGTTTAATATCGCTCAAATATTTAGCTCAATAAATCTAATATCAAAAAAGTTATGTTTAAAACAACTTGGTATGAACCGTGTAACTAGCGCCCTCTATGAGAGTCAGTCATCAAAACATATTCATCAGATGTATCAGCTTACAAAACATATTCGTGTGAAATTTCATTACAATGTTGCCAGTAGTTTCGGCAAAATCGTAAAAAATGTGTAAATTTATTTCTTCTTCAACGCCCTGTATTTTGAATACGGATGGCGTTACGAAAATGTTTACAGAACAAACCCCTATTATTTATTAGTTTTCTATCTATCCTAGAGAGATGGTCACCTTTTTTTTGGAACCACCCTGATGTATATGCATTCCATATTTCGTTTCGAAACGCTGTCACATTACGAAAAAATCATTTGGAAAAATTCCACTGTAGGACGGCAATTTTTTCATAATCAACCCTCCAACCCATTTTTACGACATGGCGGAAAAGCTGCAGCATCCGAACATCTACCTACGGTGTCCCAGCTACAGAAATTACATCAACCCTTTTTTCGCAGATTCCCGGCTTGTTCTATGTCATAACTAATGAGGATAGATGATGATCTATCACGTGGCCATGAGGGGAGCGTGTTTTGTTTCGCCGAAGCATTCGTATTCATTAGACCACACATAACGATCTAATTCCGAGCCTTGGTCTACATCTACAGATACGCCAGACTTGACAGCGCAACTTGAAAAAAGAACACCGGGTAATAATGGATTTATTACGGCATTTTTCGTTTTACCCTTTTCGTAGGGTGTGTGACGGTGTCATTTTGTCATTGAAGAAAAAATTCAAAGAGCGAAAAATTATTATAGGTAAATCTCCGTACCGCCACTGGTTCCTGACGAAATTGCAGCGATTTGTTTTCATTCATCGTTCACGGTTCGAAATAATGCGTATCGGGCTCAATCAGCCGCGTATGTCCTGAAGATTTTTTTTGGTTTTTCCTGCTGGCTTCTCTGTCGACTGATTTGTATGATTTTTCCCTTTACGATAAGCGAGATATTTCTTGTCGCATTTAGCGGATTCGAGCTACGTAAAGTTGCCAAATATTATTGGAAGTGCAAATCTACGTTTGTGAATTACCTATTTTGCCTTTCATATTCGATTAATTCGGATTAGAGCATTGGAAAACTTTTCAAAAGGCCGCATAACATCCAGAGGCCTTTTTCTCTTACTTCTACATCGTTTGTTCTATCTTCTACGTTTCGTTATTCGAACATTACCTGGATTTACCTTCCTGAGATTGTCAAAGCTACCCGGAGTGCTTCGGATGCAGACAAGTCTAATTTCGAGGACAGTGGAATCTTATAGAACTGGCGTATACCTACTTCCTATTCCTGGTGATATATTCAGGTCAGATCCAGACAATTTAAGTTACTTTCTTGATTTGAAATGGACAGTTTGAAACATTCCAAGGGTTAGTGCCAATTCCTTTTTTTTCATTTTAATCACATTCAATTCTCAATTCATACAATATACAATATAATTCTGTACTGCTAACTGTAAAGCGCATATAACATTATATACGTCGACTTTTCATATTGTTTTTCTAAATGTTTACTTTATTACCATCGTATATTTGCCGTCAGAGTTTTGCATTTAACGTTGTTAAACCCTCTGAGCCATTTCAGTGAATATTTGACAGAAAGTTCACTCCGAAAACTTTTCTTCTACCTACTATCTCCCATATATCATTTGTATCATTACTTGGATTTCGTGGTTTACTGAGTAATTCGACGAACGAGGTAACCGGTGGAAAATCAAACTATCGTGGCGCTCAAAAATTTCAACTGTATTTCACCCACACCCACTCTCCGATTGAAGGGCAGTCGGTTATCTAAAAGTTAGGTAGCAGTCTAATTTTCTTTCTTTGTACTGTAAAGATTTTAGAGTGTTACAGGTGAAGAGGTATCTCATGCAAAAGTTGGAGAATTTCTGTTGATTCGATGATGTCCCCACGAGATCTTACAAATTCAGAAACGAGTGCGGACTTTCTTGTAGAGTCAATTTAGATCAGAAAATGGACAATTAGAGGAACAAAAAATACTACACCATTTTCAAGTGTATTTCAGATTTGTCATTTCGATTTCGGAAAACGTCAATTGAATTTCAGAAAGCATCAAATGTAATTCGGACGTATGTGCCATGTATATGCGATGCTACTTTGGTGGGCGCTCTCCCTTAGTTATCGTTTCTTACATTCACACTGCTCTCGCAGCAGAACTCTATCTATTTCTGTTGTGGTGTTGTTTTTTGTTTTGTGTTACCTTGTACTAATGTTTCTTTCATCATAACTCTGATCTGTGAAAGCAATTTACGAAATTGTAAGAACACCAATAAGTTCTCTCTCTCTCTGTCTCAATGAGGTAGACAAGAAAAATAAGGTCTCTTTAATCTGGGTTCCTGGTCATTCGGGCATCACAGGTAACGAAGAGGCCAATGAACTTGCCAGAGAGGGTGCTTGGAAACCACTCACTGGCCCTGAACCTTTCTGTGGTATAGGAAAATGTACATATAAGAAGGAGTTTCTGGAGAAGGAGAAAACTGAAAGAGAAACACTCTGGCAGAATCTCCCAGGGTTGGATCACTCCAAAAAGTTCCTTCGGAATTTTGAAACTGCAAGATCCAAAAGATATTTGGATCTCAGTAAGAACAAACTACACCTCCTCACTGGCTTTCTTACAGGGCATTGTCGCCTCAGAAAGCACTTGCTGAGAATGGGCGTATCGGACACTGACGAGTGTAGATTCTGTGGGGAGGAGGAAGAAACTCCTATTCACCTAGTCACAGAATGCTTTGGCATTGTAAGCCAAAGGAAACAATGCTTTGGTCAAGAGACCTGTAGGAGTGTGGAATTAGCCTCACTGAAGCCTTCCGAGATATTGGATTTCATAAGATCTCTGGGACTGGAAGGCGAGCTGCAAAGCTTTGTCAGGGGGCACAATAGACCATCAGTTCGCAGTGGACTGTGACCCCTTTTAAACTATCAACTACGTACTTGCCATGTATATGCGATGCTACTTTGGTGGGCGCTCTCCCTTAGTTATCATTTCTTACATTCACACTGCTGTTGCAGCAGAACTCTTCATCTACTTCTGTTGTGGTGTTGTTTTTCGTTTTGTGATACCTTGTATTAATGTTTCATTCATAACTCTGATCTGTCAGAGCAGTTTACGAAATTGTAAGAACACCAATAAGTTCTCTCTCTCTCTCTTTCTCTAATGCCTTGCCAAAGAAAATTGGCGATCTTGTTTTTCACCACGTTTCATCCTAATGGTTTTATTTCGACGTGAAATTCTAAAATGGCAAACATCCTTGGAAACTAATAAAAAAATTTCACTTTCTAGTAAAATTTGCGACGTTCCCATTGAAATTTTCTCTTCCATTTTTCTTCGACCTCACCAAAATCAAACGTAAGATCGAGCTTGAGTTCATTTTCGACGTCGGCGGTTTATTTTCGGATATAATAAACCAAATGGAAAACTCCTCTCCGCGAGAACGATTTCCTTCACGTGTCAATTTTCATCATCTCGCCCCCCTCCCCCCACCTCTCGGCGGAAAACCCCGTGCTTAATTTTTCTGAGTGCCTCGGAGATCTGCCTCCTCCCCGCTCATCATACGTTTTATTTCCGAATTATTGAATAATTGAGGGAAACAGGAAGAGGGGGGATGGAAGAATCGACTTTTTATAGGTAACCCGAATTGATGTCGTGAATAATGCAATGGGCAGACGGTATTGGCCCTTCCGCGATGCCTCAGAGTAGTTCGTTTGTCGCCGGCATTGTGTCGGGGGCCTTGCAAAATTGATTATTGCAAATGGTATTGAATTCAGATCGGTCCGGCGGTCGGGGGATGCTGGATAAGAGATTACGGAGTGTCCCGCGCGAAAGAGATGACTTGACGTCGTTGAGAGCGTACAAGGTGATACAGGGGAAGATTTTGTTGGTTTCTGTTCCACTCGTTCCCACGAACAAGTTGCCGAAACATTGTACAGGGTGATTCATTTATCTTGGTAACCCCAATTTTCTCGAAACCGCCCGAATATTTTTTCATTCTGTGAACGGCGTTTTGAACAAGTCAAAGTCGACTTGAGATACGCATAAGAATCTGCGGAATAAAGAAAGACTTCAGGCGTCGCGGCGCTATCAAAAATTTTTTCTCCAGAGACATAACTTTTTTATCATGTCAATCGAAAGATAATTTCATTCTGAACTTTTTTTCGAATACAATTTTCATCCATTTCTAACCGTCAGCGATCTGCAGCGTGTTTTATGTTAATTTTATTCCATTCATTTTTTTCTGTATTGTGGTAGTATGCCTTTATTTGGAGACATAGATATGATTTTGTGCCTTCAATTCAAGGAGGCTAGTTTTCCAAACAATCTGCCCCTTCAAATGAGATTAAATATGTGGATACAGCAAGATGGGGACCCATGTCACAATGCTGCCATTGTGAGAGATATTGAGATCAAAAATTCTAAAATGAATGGACCCTCATATTTTGACCAAAGTAACTTATAATGATATAGGGAAATGATAAAACTTATGTATTGATCATATTGACTAGATGACCTAGATATGATTTTTTTCGTAAAATGAAGGAGGTTCTGTAACAAACTACATATTTCTCTTTTATTATATTCATTAAATATTATATCTTATAACAATAAAAAAAAATTTAATAACAAACGAAACATTTCGAATCATATGTTTTATATACCGGCTATTATGATCCATACATAAGTTATATCATTCCTCTATTTCATTATAAGTTACTCTGGTCAGAATATAAGGGTCTACTTGGACACATGCGTTTCTTATCTTTATTATCAAATGGTTATTAGAATAAGTTTGGTATACCATATTTTTGAGCGTACCCCTCAGTAAGTAATCCATGAGCTTTAGGTCTGGCGATACCTGATGGGTCCCTTGGTTCCTATCTATTTATTTTCGAATTCGTGATATCTCTTCACAATGGCAGCGTTGTGACATGGAGCCCCATCTTGCTGTAGCCACATATTTCATCTTATTTGAAGAGGCACAATTGACTAGAAAACTAGCCTTCTTGAATTCAAGGCACAAAATCATATCTATGTCTCCAAATAAAGGCATACTACCACAATACAGAAAAAAATTAATGGAACGGATTCAACATAAAACACGCTGCAGATCGCTGACGGTTAGAAATTTATAAAAATTGTATTCGAAAAAAAAGTTCAGAATGAAATTATCTTTCGAATAACATGATAAAAAAGGTATGTCCCTGGATAAAAAATTCTTGATAGCGCCGCGACGCCTGGCGTCTTAATTTATTCCGCAAAATTCTATGCGCATCTCAAGTAGACATTGACTTGTTCAAAACGCCATTCACAGAATGAAAAAATATTCGGACGTTCTCGAGAAAATTGGGGTTACCAAGATAAGTGAATCACCCTGTACAATGCCGTGATTAAAACTGCTTGTTTCGGCAACTCGTCCGTGGAACGAGTGGAACAGAAACAAACAAAATCTACGGGGTGGTTCGGAAAAGGGTGACCCTGTCTCTATAGGACAGATAGAAAACTGAAAATTAATTGGGGTTTGTTCAGTGAAAAATTTTATGTAAGGTCATCCGTATTCAATATGAAGGGCACTGGAGAAAAAAATGTGTATACATTTTTCACGATTCTCTCAGAGAGGGCGATAGTTACACGGTTCGTACCTAGTAGTATTGAACATAACTTTTTTAATATTAGATTCACATTTTTAAGCAAAATCCCAAGTAAAATCAAACATTTAATTTAACACCAAAAAGGAATATTCTGATTCGAAAATTATGAAGTATACAGGGTTATTCACGAATATGGCTCTATAGAATATTTTTAGGAAAGACACAAGATTCAGGATTGAAATTCTAAAGGTGAGCTTCAAGTAAGAAGACGACTTCTCTTATATTTTTTGAAAGTTCTAGGACATCAACTTTCGTTTTTCGAATGGGGAAACCCATTTTTTATTGCATAAATAGATTCTCCATTGAATTCTGAGTCTTTTTGATTCCGAAGGTTTGAATTTTCCCGAGAAAATTCTCTGCAAATGAGTAAAATACAAAAAAAATCTCAAAATTGAACTCTGTTGAAATACAGACAACTTCGAGGTTTTTTCATTAAAAATTCTCATTTTTGAGAATCTCCGAGAAGAAAGGCTGATGCTTCATTACCGATAGCGTGATTTTCAGAATATGATACAGGAGGTCACAAATTCTTTGTCAAAGTTAGAAGTGACGAAACCTCGAAAAATCGTTTTTTTCAAATTGGAACCCCATTTTTTCGAACCGTTTTCGAAATCTTCTACAAAAAATAATAGGAGCATACGTCCAAGACTTTTATCCCAAAATGAATATTTTTCGAGATTTTAGGAAAAACGATTTTGTCTTCAATTTTCAATCTCATTCCGAATGGGTTTTTTTTCTGGAATATAATTGGCGGTCCAGTAAAATTTTTGGTAATCTCTTTCATCCAAAAATAATTTCTTATAATTCAGATAAGTTCAGTTTTTCTTCAGTTTTTTAAGCTTAGGATAATTTCCGCAAATTCTCACTTCTGGAGAATTTCTTTTTTGTCATGGTAGGGAAATTTGAATTTTCAGGATTGAAATTTTTACATGTTCTGTTAATTATTGTTTCAAAAGCATTGGAAATTATCACAAATTATATTTTTCTGCATTCCTGAAAATTCATTACGTTCACTTCACTAATACTCACATTGAGAACTTCAAACCAATTGTTGCTCTCGCATAAGAGATGATAATTCAAGAACTTAACTCGTCTGAACTATAGAAAATACAAAAATTTCACTTGACCGCTAATTATTTTCCAGTAAAAAAAACACATTCGGAATGAGATTGAAAATTGAAGAAAAAATCGTTTTTCCTGAATATGTCGAAAAATATTTATTTTGGGATAAAAGTCTTGGACGTATGCTCCTATTATTTTTTGACGAAGATTTCGGAAATGCTTCGAAAAAATTGAGTTCCAATTTGAAAAAAACAATTTTTTGATGTTTCGTCACTTCTAACTTTGACAAAGAATTTGTGACCTCCTGTATCATATTCTGAAAATCACGCTATCGGAAAAGAAGCATCAGCCCTTCTTCTCGGAGATTCTCTAAAATGAGAATTTTTAAAGAAAAAACCTCGAAGTTGTCTGTATTCCAAAAGAGTTCAATTTTGACATTTTTTTTTTTCGTATTTTCTCATTTAAAGATACTTTTCTCTGGAAAAATAAAACTTTTAGAGGCAAAAAGACTCAGAATTCAATGAAGAATCCATTTATGCAATAAAAAATGGATGTTCTCATTTGAAAAACGATAGTTGATGTCACTTCCGGAAAAACCGGAAGTCCTAGAACCTTCAAAAAATATACGAAAAGTCGTATTCGTGAAGCTTGTGATTTTTTGTTTTATTACATTTATCATAACCTCATGATTGTCCATTTCGAAATATAAAAGACAACCTCTCGTACGATTCCAATCATTCGACTCGCATAATAATCCATCGAATTATGTTCGTAAAAAAAAAGATAAATCGATTCAAATTTCAACCCTCTTACCTCGAACAGTTTACCTAATTTATCAGACAACCCGGAGCTCGAATAAGCCTTGTTTCCCCAATCTCCCTCTATCTTCTTCCGTTACTCCTTATCCTCCAATTCGGGCGGTCATAAAACACGTAGGAGAACCTCCTTTTAAACAAATACCCTCAAAATATCAATTGGGAGATTGTTATCCCGCTCAGGACAGGCTGCGCTGCAAATTTTAAGGATTTCTCCAATAGCATTTTAGTTTGGGGGAAGTTGTCGAAATTTCTATATGGTCTTTTCATGTGACAAACATCATAAATGTCATAATAGAATAAGTTGGTAATATGTTATTATAAATGTCAATTTGGATACGAAGAAAAATGTTTGCCTCTTACGTTGCTGATTCATAGCTTTCCAAGAAAGTAAAAAAAAAAAACGCTTTTTTCTGTTGGTCCTATATTTATATTAGGTGTCAGAGAGTCTGGAGCTCTCTGAGTAACTACATCTCATCTGCGAACCTTCCTAGTGGATGTATGGTCAAGAAAGTAAGTACTGAGAAAAACTTCAGTACGATGCTATGCAAGGTTGGATCACTCCAAAAAGTTCCTTCGAAATTTTGAAACTGCAATATCCAAAAAATATTTGGATCTCAGTAAGAACCAACTACACCTCCTCACTGGCTTTCTTACAGGGCATTGTCGCCTCAGGGCAGAAGCCATTGAAAATGGTTAACAGTGAAAAAATAATAACATTGGGATGAAACTCATTGTAAAAGGAAGAAAAAAATATTACAAAAGAAGAAAAATAAATTAGGTGCGATCTAAGATCTTGAAGTGGAAGGGGGTTGAAAAATTCTCGATATTTTACCCCATAACTATGGAAAAAAGTTAAAAAGCAAAGTGCTTTAACTCTATAACATAAATTCGTGATTTTTTTTAGGGAAACAATAATTTGAAAATACGTAGAAAGAAGAAGCGATATTATAAATATATAACACAGTATACAGGGGCCACATGAAACAGTTCAGTCCCATATTTTTGTAAGTATGCTCTTAAAAATTCTTCGACAGTTGAGATTTGGATCTCAGTAAGAACCAACTACACCTCCTCACTGGCTTTCTTACAGGGCATTGTCGCCTCAGAAAGCACTTGCTGAGAATGGGCGTATCGGACACTGACGAGTGTAGATTCTGTGGGGAGGAGGAAGAAACTCCTATTCACCTAGTCACAGAATGCTTTGGCATTGTAAGCCAAAGAAAACAATGCTTTGGTCAAGAGACCTCTAGGAGTGAGGAATTAGCCTCACTGAAGCCTTCCGAGATATTGGATTTCATAAGATCTCTGGGACTGGAAGGCGAACTGTAAAGCTTTGTCAGGGGGCACAATAGACCATCAGGTCGCAGTGGACTCTAACCCCTTTTAAACTATTAACTATTAACACTCCCACTTTAACAAACAAATTGAACATCAATAACGAAAAATTCCTGCGTAAACTCCTCAGTACTCAAATGTTTGATTTGTCAGCAAGAAATCAGTTGAAAAACTTGTTGCCTAACAATGAATGAACAATATAACACATAAAACAATCGAAAATGTAACGTTTTGGAACTTATTGCAGACTCCTTCATCAGACAAAAACGCGAATCTTTAGAAATGTAGGTTTTTTCATAGCGATTCAAGTTATCTTGAAATTTCCCAATAGCAATTCTTTTTTTTGCATGAATTGATCGAAATAATGTTCAGTCCCTCTGAATAATTGACTAGAACTCACTGGAAATTTCAAAATTAAATGAATCTGTCTGTGTTGAAGAAAATGTCGAACTTTTTCTCATCAGGCGGTCTGAAATATTCTCAGAAACGTTACGTTTCCATAGTTTTAAGTGTTATTTTGCATTAATTGTAAGGCATTAATAACAATAACTGATTGGTTCCGGGCAAATTAGGAAAATAATTTTCGCAAGAGCATTTCCATTCCTTGAAATTTTTTCAAATTGGTCCTGTTTCAGAAAGTTAAGAGTTTCGGAAAACTATCAATTAGAAACATGAACAAATCACACATCAAAATGGCAGCCAGCTCCCTTACTATTAGAACGTCGCATTCCAGAAGAATGCCGCAAATAATAATGCGAAAGGCGTCAAAACTTGAATGGGGGATGGAGAGAGGGGATTGGGAGTTGGAAGGAGTAATTCAATGTTGTCGTGGGGTAAAAACTTTCCTCATCCTCCCGAAGATGTAGCTACTCCTCACTCCTCACAATGAATTAACCCTCGTTTGTCGATAGCGCAACGTGTTACGTGGGGGTTGTTGCGTTAGTTCTACGGGATAAGGGTTGTTTTCGGGGAAAATGGGGAAGCTTGTTACGATGGCGGTAGGAGAATTTGGAGGAATTGCAGTTTTATTGTATCAATTGAGGAGGAATAATTCATCAAGGAACTGAACACTGTATATACGACGAAAGCTGTTTAAGGGGTGTGCGGAGATGATCATAGGATGGCAGTAAAATGTGAAGATTTTCTAAAACTTTTTCATGTTTTCACTTTTTTTTCTGGAACAAACTTTATTAAAATATTTTCAAATGATGAGATTGTTCCTGCGCACGTTCTCAAACCAATTTGTTAAGGGCAAATCATAAATTGTTGCTCAACAATGAACGTACACAAGAAATTTTGCCAATAACAATTTTATGATTGTCGTTAATCATTCAATAGTTTCATGAAGATCTCAAACCATTTTTCGTTGTTGAACTGAAAGACTCCAAACATAAGTAACCACATTCAATAAATTTGGTTGTTCTTGGTTGATCTTCCTAGTGATTTTACAATCTACCGAACTTGAACAACCAGCGCATGCACCATTTTGCAGCCAATGGACACTAAGAATGGGAAATGTTCAGATTGACGAGTAATCTGACTGAAATTGAAATGAATGAATTTCTCCCTCAGCGTGTTGGTATATTGAAAACAGGTAAAAATCAAAAACACATTTGTTTTTTTTTATATTTTATATATTCAGCGATCGTCTTCGGCTTTATGCTATCATCAGATTGTTCTGAAATAGCACTCATGTATACAAGGTGTTTCAGAATAAGGTCCGTAAATTTGAGATCTTAATCCTCAGATGATTTTATGATATAAAGGTCCCATGAACTATTTTCTGAATTTTGTGAAGTAATCAAAGAATTTCGTGACTTTCTTAGATGAAATTGCATTTTGGAAGTAATAAAAGAATTTCTCAACTTTCCTAGATGAAATAGCATTTTATTTTTTTCTCAGAAAGTATTCGTCGCAGGTAAAGAACTCAGGAGACCATTATCACTGTTAATTATATGGTGATTACGAAAGTAATTTAAAATTTGAGAAAAATCATTGGCGTACCAACTTTTTCACCGAATTGGTTCGGACAGAAGTCTGTACAGACGCCACTGGTGAAAATTAAACAATGTTTCGTATCGGAAAAAATGTGTCTCAATGCGTACTCATAACATGCCAAAACGCAAAAAGAAATCGTGTACGGTGTAGAAAATAATTTCATAAAACTAATTTTTCTTTGAATTTCAACACCCTGTGTTTCAGAAACAGTGCGTCACAGACCCATAGTTCATAGAAACTTTATATCATGAAATCATCTGGGAATTAAGATCCTGAATTTACGGAACCTTATTCTGAAAACACCCTGTACAGGGTGTGCCATCCATTACTTTCCACCCTGAATTTTGAGCTTTGGATGGAATAACAAAAAAAACCGCTCGGACATGTCAAATTTTGTTGAAAGGGAATTGAATTGCCTTTTCCTATTCAAAAATGAGAGCTGTTAGAGGTTGCAGCTAGAGGATAGTGATAACAAACTCATTTGAACACCCTTATTTGTCCCCCTTTCAACAAAATTTGACCTATCCGTGCGTTTTTTTCGTTTTTTCATCCCAAAGCTCAAAATTCGGGGTGAAAAGTTATGAATGGCCGCACCCAATACAAAAACATAACAGGTAAAATCAAAAAACCTTACTGTCATGAAATACAAGTACAACCTACGTTACATATAACTTATAGCAGAATCGTACAGGCATACAAATTTAAACTATTCAAAATTATTCAATAACATAAATAATAATAAGTACAAGTGGTATAACAATTTCTATTTAGAGTTGAAAGATTAACCCGTCGAAGCATTTTCTAGAGCATACTTACAAAAATATTGGCGTGAACTGTTACAACGATTTTCACAGCTGCAGCAAACGTTTTACTGTAACATTTTTTTATCAGAAAGTACAGGTTTCAAATAACAAAAAGGCAAATTTTCGATTGAAAATCGGGCTGCTTTCTCGAAATGAATATTTCAAATCAAAAAGACAGAAATGTGTAAGACAGAATTCACAAGATTTCGTGAAAAAAGGTTTAGATGAAAATAAAAAACCAATCACCAGTAAGTTGAATTTTCCAATAAATATTGAGTAGGAGTTCCAAATTTGCTCTTCTTGCAGACTCTTCAATATCCAGAGGAACAACCAAATCGTCACTTTTATTAATAATTGGACTCTCGACAAACATATTAAGCAGTTTAAAACCCAAGACGAAAATTGGACAGGAACGAAATTCAAATGACAGCTTTTTTTCTCATTTGTTAGTAATCATAACGAAGGCAACGTTTGCCATTCACAACAACCTTTTGATTATTTTAATATTAAATTGCATTTTGAAGTTTATTGTCATTGCAAATTCGCCCATTTCATTATCAAAATAGGGCAGTTGTACAAAAAACATTGTATGGTATTTGTGTTAAAAGTGATTTTATTTTGTTTCACTCACAAAATAAAACGTAACTTGTAACACTCATATCATAGATAACTATTTCCTTTTTCGTTATATTCTCTTCCTACTATTATTATTTTTCATTTTATACCATTTCATTGGCTTCAGCCCTGTCTAGTTCTGAAAGTTGATCATCACAGGGTGTCCTCCTTTCACTATATCCCTCAATTAATTAACAATTTTCCGACGTTCATTATCATCCCCTCCGAGTGCCATAACGTATATGCACCCTAATGAGCATGTGTGGTAATCAAATTATTTTTCCCACTGCTTCGCAAACAAGGCGCCCTTCAACATCTGAAGCACTCTAGATACCAGCATCTTGGCGCGTTCCGCACGCTCGAAATAAAGCAATAAAGTGGCGTTATTAGCCACCCCACAACCTAGCATCGTTTAAAACGGATAGCTGGGTGTCCCCCACTTGCCATCAGCGACAGTAATATCGGACCCGATTCAAAAGCATTATTGCAAATGGATCAATATTGTGTATCTAATATTCAGCTTCGGGAGGGCCGCTTCCATAGAGTGCGTAGGCAGGGATTGTGTTGAATTTCCCGTGCTTAGTTCCCAAGTACATTCATGCTAATGGAGATGACTCGTGAACAATTCATTAATTGAAATTTCCATGCAGGATAATTAATCAATATCAATTAGTGCGAAGAATTTAAAAGCCTATGCTGATCGTTCTTCCTAATGGACGTGTCCGTGTATGGGTTATGTCGGGTCCAGTGTTGCCAACCCTTGATGGAGTATCATAGTACAACAGCCAGGACAAATATAGTACATTTGACAGAATTATAGTACCATAATTTGAAAACAAGGAAATTAATTTTATTCTTACCATTTGAATATCTCAATGACAAAAATTTTAGAGGGGAAAAATTCATAAAAAAGTACTTTCAGGGCTCACAATTCATTAATTAGGAATTATTTCAAATCGAGTTCTAGCTCAGCAGCAGAATCTCCTAGGAGAATACAAATAATTTCAGTTTTACTTTTTCTTGACGTGATTGAACATATTATTACAGGCACATTCGTTTTGTTGGTTCAAACAAAATGCAAGATCCTGAAAAGTAAACAAAAAACAGAATATTAAAATTGAATACGTTTCTGTCCTGTGATTCCCCGATTCTACTCGCGAAGTGAAGATAAATAATAGTAGATTCTATAATTTTCATCCACATGCTTTTTTCAGTTCGATTCCTATATATGGCGAAAGCAGTACTGAACAATGCCCAGACAACTATATTAAGTTTTCCATTAATATTGTTTATGAAACTATATACTTAGAATCAAAGCTATTACTGAAATTTTCGAATTTGCATTACTGAAATATTCGAATTTGCACTACTGAAATTATGGCAGATATATATTATCAAATTATAGTACAAAAAGCGTACTATATCCACTTCCAAATTTTATAGTACCTGATGTAGCAAATATCGTACAAATACTATAATTATAGTACGGTTGGCAACGCTGGTCGGGTCTGATATTTTAATCAATCTATTCCATTATTTCGATTCGAATATTTCATCGGGGAACACCGGTTTCCTTTTAGTTTTCTGATACGTACAAGATGTCGAAGCGGATTTTTTCGAATCTTTTGGAGGATTCCGAATGTGGAATGTTCACACTAGATCAAAATAACTGAAATTTTGTCACAGTATAACCTATATGTAAAGGATGGTCAGATTTCGATGTTTTAGTACTACATCCCCTAAATTAAACGAGATAGAAACAAAAGTAATATTCATGTAATGTTCTCTTTTTTCGAGAATCATAAATTGCTGAAAATCGTAAGTCGCTACAGTGTCTAGTTTTTACGTTACAGGGTGATTTTGGAATTTGGCCAATTATTATAATTGGCTATAACTGAACTGCTTTTTGTCAAATTCAACACCCTGTATCTTTTTTCGTGGTTCTCCGATTCTGATGAAATTTTCACCAGGTATAGTATTGGGTCTTGTTATATTAACCTGAAATTTATTTTGCGAAAATACCTATATTTTATCCGTTATACAGGGTGAAACAAAACCTTGTTTGATACCCTCCATTTCTGAACACCCTCTGGTGAATTTGAGGCGGAAAATTTGGTATCATTCAGTTTTGATTTCTTAACAAAATGTTTTTTGATTTACGTCAGTATCTGCTTTAAAAAAAAAAGATATTTTCAAGGAAAGCGTTGCAGTTTTTTCAATTTTTATAGCAATTTAAAACATTACAATACCTTATCGACTAGCAAACATAAACAAACATCTGAAAATTAATAGCGTGTATTTCCACCTCGCTTTATCATCACTTCTACTATACGCCGTGGCATACTTTCAATGCAGTTCCGAATTTCTTTTGAGGGAATTTTTTCCCAACAATTTCTGTTAATGCAGGACAATGCTAGGCTTCACGTTGCACGGGTTGTAACAGAATATTCAACGATTGGTGTGGCCAGCCAGAAGGCCGGATTTAAATACAAATGAACATGGGATAAGCTAGGTACACTTGTTCGAAATCGGTAGCTCAACACCTTGCCCGATTTACGAACAGCCCTTCTTGAAGAACAGGAAAATATTCCCCTAGAAATGCATTGAAAGTATGCCACTTTGTATGGTAGAAGTGATGAGAAAGCGAGGTGGAAATACATGCTATTAGTTTTCAGATGTTTGTTTATGTTTGCTAATCGATAAGGTATTGTAATGTTTTTAAATTGTTATTGAAATTGAAAAAATGCAACACAACTTTGAAAATGTGTATCTTATTTTTAAAAGCAGAAACTGACGGAAATCGAAAAACATTTTGTTGAGAAAGAGTCACACTTCAAATTAAAATTTAATGATATCAAATTTTCCTTCTCAAATTCAGCACAGGGTGTTAAGAAATGGAGGGTATAATACAAGGCTTTGTTTCTCCCTGTATAACGGATAAACTAAAGATATTTTTGCGAAGTAAATTTCAGGTTAATATTACAAGACCTAATACCATACCTGGTGAAAATTTCATCTAAATCGCAGCACCACGAAAAAAGATACAGGGTGTTAAATTTGACAAAAATTTTGCCTGTCCGGAATTTATTGAATTCCTATTGTCGAGTAGATATTAAACATTGAGTTAGTGAATTTTCAAGACTTTTGAAATGACAACTGAAAATTTATCACTAGTTCTTGGTCTATTAGGTATTGAAAAGTCCGGTGTTCATAATAAAATTTACTAAAATGCACTTCCCTTGGATATCTAGATTTTAAACCTAAAGTTTGCTAATACTCTACAAAAGTGTGAACAATTTGTAAGCAATAGGGAGCATTTTATTTGCTAAACCCTCGTTACTCGACTAAACTACTAGCCTAGCCTAAAATTCGCTAAAGTGACCAAAAATCGGACAGGTGTAAACGTTCGACTCGGCATCGAAACGCGATTAAAGCTTCCACACACGAGAGAAAAACAGGAAGATTTCCGGACGGGACTCAGTTAAACCGATCTATTACCCTTTCGGCAAACAGAAATGGGTTAATGGCCGCCCGGCGGCGGTACGAGGGGGGGGCGCCTAGGGAACAACTGCATAACTCGATTCGAGCCCGCGTTGAAGGTCTCAATCAATAGACGTGACGCGGTGGGGACCAATTACATGCTCACTTTCCTTCTAACATCGTTTGCATATATTTTCCTAGTGGAACAAGGACCGCCGCCCCAACCCTTTCGCTCGTCGCAACCCCCGCTTCCGTGGTTTTAAATCAACTCTCGAGGACCGTTCGAATATCCGTCATTTTGTCTTTGTCGGCGGATCGCTAATTGGGTAAAGGGGCTTAATCCCGAAGAAGTGGCCCGTGTTATGCCGGGGGCCGTCTGCAGCTCCGAGCGAGAGAGGCTGGAAGATCGAGCGACAGGTGCAGCTGTTCTTTTTCTCGATAAGCATCTTTGGGGGGTGCGAGGGAAAATTAGGAAACAGTCCCGGATTTTCACTGAACGTCGGCAACGTCTGAATTCGTTTGGCGTGCAGACGAAAATTTAAAATCCTGGAAAAATGATCTCAGATTTGCCTACAACTACACATTATCCATACACTGAGAGAAGTATTCACTTGATATTATCGATCATGCGTTAAAGTTAATAAATCATTTATTGGCCAAATGGACAAATAAATATTTCTTTCATGGAAATAAAGAATTTATTAAGTTGTTAAAACTGATTGTCTTCAGTTCTTCTAAAAAGGATCTCTTCTTTACGATATGGCTTTACCTTCAGGCAGAGCCTCAATCTACTTAAAATATCATCAACTTTTATTTCCAAAATTACAGAAGTGACGATTCTTAAAAACTACAATCTGTCAACTTGACTTTTCCAATATCTCAAAAACAAAGTAGTCCAATTCCAACATAAGTTTTCGCAAATCACCTTCACTCAATATTATATCACATTTATTTATGAATAATAACATTCAATAATACCGAATAAAGACGCATTACACTGAAATAAATATATTTAGTAATAATTAACAAACTGCATGAATTATGAGTGAATGTTAACGTCTGATAGCAAAATTGAAAATTAATGGCTTTGCAGACGGAATTGAATTCTGGAATAATGACCAGTCCGTGCAGAATTTGAACCTGCGACCCTCGAATTACCAGTCCAATGTGCTAACCAACTGTGCCATTGGGAAGGTTGAAGGTTCCATCTGATCTTCGGTTGGCGACTCTCCCAGAATTCGATGTTAGTTTGTTAGTTTTAATTCTTCATGAACTATGACGCTCGTGAAGAATTCTTTGGAGAGTTAGTGTTGGAAGGGGAACTTATTCGCTATCAGTGGTCATCGACGATTCGATTTTTACCTTTCATCCGATTGCGTCATTCGCGATTTATCGGCAGGAGTCGGGTAGTTGAATCTACCGACCACCGAACAATGTTAACTAGCCAAGATGACTGAAACATGTCAAATGCGGTTTGTTCATTGTTAATAAATCCTGTATTTTGAGTAAACATATCGTGGAGTGGTGGAAGTTTAGAATCATTTAGTAATAGAAACCAAACGTTCGTTTATTACCAAATGAACATATGTTTTCAATTAATATATCTTATATTTGAAGAGAACTGCAGTTTAAATGAAATACATCATACCCAAATATATTAAATATTAACAAATACCGTGTAAATAAATATTTCGTTATATATGAATGAATTTTTTCAGAGGCAAGATCTGTTAGTTAATAAATAAATTGAAGATTAATGAGTGGATTTGTCTGTTAATGAATAATCTCGAAATAAATACTTTATTGATAAAAACAAATTTATTTCTCTCAGTGTACCAATATTATAAATGTGAATGTCCTGGTGTTTGTTTGTGTGCTTGTTTGTTCTATATGGGCTGAGAAACCAGATGACCGATTTTGATGAAACGTTGACTATATTGTAGAGAATTTTTTTTTGGGAGGTTTTTATGTAGGGTTCATCCCTATATAACGAAGAAATAAGAAAAAATATCGATTTTTCATGAAAATTCCCGGTACTTTACGGCTTTTACGGGTAACGCTGCGTAAGCTATGAGAGATAGAGAAACATGGTCAAAGACAATTTTGAAGTGCTCGAAAAGTTCTATAAAAAAGTCCGCGACGGCATATGTCTAACTG
Source organism: Hippodamia convergens (assembly GCA_038502775.1). Taxonomy (NCBI): domain Eukaryota; kingdom Metazoa; phylum Arthropoda; class Insecta; order Coleoptera; family Coccinellidae; genus Hippodamia; species Hippodamia convergens. The sequence continues at coordinate 43,216,727 of CM076610.1, forward strand.
CCGAAGACAACCCACGATAGCCATTTTTAACATTTTAAATTCAATTTGAAGAGGGCTTTTGACTGGCATGGAATGAATCAATATGAAAATGAATGTGACTGTTATCTACGCGACATCGTTTTGTCATGTATACACGTGCCTGCCTTTCTTCGATATGAGGTTATGAATGTGGGGTTGCGGACCTATCAGTACCGTTTTAAATTGAAATACAACGCGAGCGGAGCCGCAGGTATGAGCTTGTGCGGTATAAAATCCTTTTTTTCATAGCAATCCAGTAGCGTACTTTGTTTTTCCCAAGAGGTTTCCTTGCTGAGCTATAACATAAAATTGTGTTCTTTCTTATGGATACAATTATTGTTGATTTTGACTCAGAAGGAATCATTATTTTTATACGTTTCAAAAATATTACACATTATGCCGTGTAGACGGCGGAAAAAGTTAACTATAAAAAAGTTAATCTTTTGACGTCTTTTGACTGCGAAGTCAGGACTCTATGATCATACCCTTAATCGGGGTGGGACCCCTTTCAAGATTCAAATCTTTTTGGGGTTCGAGTGACACATCATTGCAAAGATTTTGCAATTCAATTCATGAATATACCTACTGACCAATTTCTATTTGGTGTCAAAAGATTAACTTGTCGAAGCATTTTATAGAGCATACTTACAAAAGTATGGGGCTGAACTGTTTAATGTGGCTCCTGTATACTGTGTTATATATTTTAGAAACCGAAGAAAAAGATGATTCGTTCGACTTAATTTCAAACTATTGTTTCCATAAGAAAAAATACAACTTTATGCTATAGCTAAGCAAGAAAACCTCTTGGAAAAAATATAGTTCGCTTGTGGAATGTTATGGAAAAAGTGTCCGTATAATGTTTTCATTTTAACACTCTAGAACAAACAGAAACTGATTGAGAGAGCTGAAATAATACAATACATATTGAAACAAAAAAGTACCTAGCTGGGGTTAGTGCAACACAGGAAAACCGTACAGGTCTGTAGTATGATAAATTGAGGAAAGGGAAAAAAACCCAGAGAAAAAAAAGCCTGATCTCACCCGTGTTAGAAAAAAATTCACTGAAAATATCATATCAGATGATCTTGGATCTAATCTACGTGATTAGAAGAACATCTTCATGTAGTTCTTCTATGGGCAGCAAGAAAAACAGACTCTTCACCAATCTACCCGAAATTCTAGATCTAAAATAAAAAAAGACAAAAGCTTTTTATAATCAATTAAATGGTTTTTGAATTAACCACCGATTGCAGAAATTCTTTCTTCTTAAATTAGTTATGACAGAAATATCACAATGTTTGAAAGAAATAAAAAACCCAATCAATTTCCCCTTTTCGAATTGCTGATCATGAGAAAACTTATAACACAACAAGCTCAACCGTAACTTGGACTAAGTGAAAAATCAATGAGTACATAACTTTCAATTGTCCTCCTTCACGAAGAAGTTCCTCTGTTGCCATGTGGGTTTCTTAGAAGATCTCAACACCATGTTCAGTGGCTAATTTCGGAACGTAATCACTCTTGTCCTTCGAATTCCTCCAATATTCAAATTTAAATTCTCAGCCTTGCTCTCTGATCGTGAGGGTTCTTTCGAACCAGGCACGACCATCTTAGTGATGATTTTTCGGAACTTCAGATGTTTGAAGACCGCTACGGGACCCTAATGAAAGGAAATCATCTCCCATAGATAAACCAAACATCTCATAACACAAGAAAACAGAATATTTTTCAGGACCAAAAATTACGACATATTCCGAGAATTGTCAAAATGATAATATAAGGTAATGACCAAAGTTGAAATCGCCCAACTTTCAATTTTGGCCCATAATTCAAAAACTCAACTCCCGATATCTCAGGAACTGCTGACCACCTAGCGAGCTGACAGGTGGTTTATTTTTCTGCACAAAATGTCATAAAAAATCTGTCGTGGTTGATTAAAAAAAAAATTCCTGCTGTAACGTTAACTTGAAAAAATAGCAAAAAAATGCCATTTTCTCATTTTTCGGTTAATTTTTTGGTTAATGGAGTATATTTTCGTCAATATTGGGAAAAAAGATGAGGTTATAAAGAAATTTTACAGCCTGATGTTCCCCCAAGCCCCCCCCTAAATCGGTAGATCTATCGGTTCAGCAGTTTTCTTGGATCGATTGATTGATATTTTGAAAAAATTAAGGGAACAAGATTTTTCGTTCCTCAAACTTGACTTAATCTTTTTAATCAATCAATAATTACATTATCTCTTCATTCTTTACTTCAGGGAACAAAAACCTTCTTCCCTTAATTTTTTCAAAATATCAATCAATCGATCCAAGAGAACTGCTGAACCGATCAATCTACCGATTCAGGGGGGGACCTTGGGGAACATCAGGCTGTAAAATTTCCTTATAACCCAAGCTCTTCCCCCAATATTGACCAAGATACAGTCCATTAACAAAAAAATGACTAAATGGCATTTTTTGCTCTTTTTTCACGTTAACGTTAAAGGCGGAAAAAAATGTTTTTGTGCAGACTCCTCCCTCAATAATACATGACCTAATATTCTTGAGACCTGGTGAATCTAAGGTCATAAATAAATGTGAGATTCCGAGACAGTTCTATGTGTCAAAGTTGTATTTTTGAAACACTAGATTTCGTTTCGGTCGCAAATGGCGCATGCGCCAACGTAATATTAATGACCCCTCCATCGAAAAACAAACGTCCAGGAATATCAACGTGAATAATCGATGAAAAAACTATCTGAATCTTTCATTCGATACAATATGTTACGATTCCCCTCGCCCTGACACTAATGAATTATTAATTTCGTGGGATTTTTGTCCCCGCCATATTACGAATCCTTCAATTTTAAATGAGCTGAAAGAACGGACTAATCGATGGAATTAACGTCCCGCGACATGCAAACTGATGTTTCATATACATATTTCAGGCCGCAAGGCACTCGTAAACGACCCTACCGTATCGGAATAGGAATGGCGCCTAATGGTTTACGTGTTTGAACGTGCTAAACGCCTCTCAACGAACTACGTCGACAATGAATCAATCGGACGGAATTACATCGCAGGTCATTTTCCAGCATATTTTTGTAAACACATCACTATTGTATTTTCGTCGTAGGATTCTCTATACAGGGTGCCTAACGAAAATTATTTTTTATACAACTGCCATTAAAAATGACACTTTTAATAACAGCAAACAATGTTAAAGTTGATTGTTTACGTGGAAGCGTGTTGAAAATATTTTAAACATTAGTGTTAGAAATATGTTTAGCACTCCATTTTCTTATGATGAAATCAGATGAGAAAAATTCAGCAATTGCAAATTTTTATTATCAATATTTAACAATCATTACTTATGAACATTAATATTAATCGTAAAACTAGAACAATTACTAACATTAATTCCCTGTGACGTTAGGGAGCTTCGCAACACATTATTAGAATCCTCAGCACCATCAGTACTTGTAGAAACCGGAAGTACAATATTGGATGATGATCCAAAATCTGTTGAGGTTGGGAGAATTTTTTCAGCAATGACATTTCTATATGCAATGGAATGATCAACATAACCCTCGGCTACCGTCGTAGACCAGGTTTTTTTTTATATCCGTAATATTTGCCCCTGATTCTGCTAGCAATGAAGCGGAGGATCTTCAAAAACAGTGTCCTGTATATTGCTTTAGTTCTGGCACTATGAGGAATTCGGCAACAATTGATGGAATTTTCCCAAATGTACCAACTGCATTGGCAGTGCATTTATCATTCATGTATTTCAGGAAAAAACGACGATGTTTGATGACAGAAGGGCGCAGTGCAAAGTACTCATGAAAATAGTCTACATAATTGAGGAAAGGCAATAAAATACACTATTTTTCATATTTTAATCTATTGGTTATCGATTTCGGTGTGTTACACCATCATCAGGCCAGCTGAAAATACAATTAATTATATAAACAAATATCTTCTCATATATAAAATTTTCAATTTTTTAGAGGTTAGGTATGAGGTATGCTCACCGTCTTTGTGAAATAGCTGTTTTTTCTGCAAATTGTCTTGTCTTTGATCAATAGATGAACCTGCAATCGACTTTTTCCAATGTTATATTTATTTTTCTGATTTTTTATCTTTTTCGGATCGGCGTGTGTGGTTTTAGGAATTTTTCTAGAAGGAATGTTGGGAGAAGGATATGGAAGTGGGGAAGGTATCGGTAAAATTGTCGGCGTCATGTAGGAGGCGGAAATTTGAATTGTCTGATGTTGTATCGATCATCTTGAATATGTTCATGTTATTATCGAAGTCCGAGAGGTCATTTAGTAAATATTGGCAGTTTTTGTGTTTTATAATCTCGTATTGTTCGAGTAGTGTCAACTTTTTGAAGTCATTTCCCTTATGTAGTATCTCTAGATTGTCTATTGTTGTTTTATGGTTTTGTTCTGTTAAATGATTTCCTAATGCTGAGGTTGGTCTGTTTTTTTGATGTTCATTAAATCGTTTTTTCATAGTTCGTGTCGTCATACCAATATAATAATGGGGACAGTCTGAGCATGTTATCTTGTAAATGCCACTGTGTTGGTCTTTTTCAATTTTGGATTTATTATTCAGTAAAATGTTATCTAGGGTCCTATGTCGTTTGTTCACAATGCCGTAGTCGTATTTATTCATGACTTGAATGAATTTTTGGTTGAGTTTTTGATAAAAAGGGATGGATATAAAATGTTTTTGAACTGAGCAGTGGGGATATACCTTGTTGATAATCATTTTCCTCTTTATTGATGTTAGTATTTCATTAATAAAAACTCTAGGATATCCGTTATTCTCACCGATTTGATAAATAATTCTGAGTTCTTTTCTGTAATTATCTTCTGAAAGTGGGATATTGAGGAGTCTGTTAAACAAAAATCTGAAAGCGGTTCTTTTTATTGAGGGGGCGTGATATGAATAAAAGGGAATTATTGTGTCTGTTTGTGTGGGTTTTCTGTAAACATTGAAGGAGAAAGAGCAGTCTTCATTTAATGTAACATTCAGGTCAAGGAAATTGATGGAATTGTTAGTGGCTTTCTCTAGGTGAAGTTTATCTTAAATTTGGAGTTTATGGTATTGAAAAAATCGTTGTATTTTATTGCCTTTCCTCAATTATGAAAATGAATACACTCATGGAGAAATTCATCACTAATATAGTCTACATACTTCCCAATAATACTGAAAGAACGACTGACTTTCGTTTTTGTATAACCAATGATTTATTTGTTATTTCGATAAATTATACGATTCTTCCCGCCGACAGGCTCCAAATAATTCGAAAATAGTTGCAACCTTAACCATCAAGTATTTCTCATCTGGAGCCTCCTTTATAAACTTTTCAACTTGTTCACGAGTGAGAATTTTCGATTTTTTGGGACGATATCCTTCACTTTTCCGTTTTAAATATGCTATTATCTTAAAATATTTACTAACATCCACACCATTATTAACAAGGGCGCTTGACTTTATCATTGAAAATTTGCTCCACAAAGTTAATGAACTCTATTTTTTTGATTTTTCTTCTAAGTATGCCAGGAAAGAAGTTTCACTGAAGTTCCCTTCTACATTTTTTCAATTAACACCCAGGCCAGGAAATTGTTATATGCAATATCGTACTGCTGAACAGATTTTTTAGGTAGGAGTTCCAGATTTCCACTTCTTGCAGACTCTTCAATATCCAGAGGAACAACCAAATCGTCACTTTTACTTTTATTAATAATTGTACTCTCGAAAAAAAACATATTAAGCAGTTAAAAACCCAAGACGAAAATTGGACAAGAACGAAATTCAAATGACATTTGTTAGTAATCATAACATTGGCAACTTTTGCAATTCACAACAACCTTTTGATTATTTGAATACATATTAAAATGCATTTTGAAGTTTATTGTCATTGCAAATTCGATTTCATTATCAAAATAGGGCAGTTGTACAAAAAACATTGTATGGTAGTTGTGTTTAAAATTGATTTTATTTTGTTCGTGAAATTGTTCAATTCGCTACGCTCATTTAACAAACTTTTTCACTCACAAAATAAAACGTCACTTTTAACACGCATATCACGCATATTTTGTATTCGGGTGCCATCGGCGTGATCAGTCATTTTTGTAGTAGATCAAATTTAATTACATATTTATAGGTGAATAAGGACGTAGTTCAAGTGGTTTACTCTCACAATGATTTTTTTTTTTGCAATTAATAGAGAAATTTACTTTATATCAACAGTTACGAGTTAAAGCGTTTCAAAACTTCAATAAGTTTTGAAAAGTGTCACTTCATATGTCAAAATAAGAAAAGAAACTTCATTTTTGAATCGGATTCCCGAAAAAATTCGAATTAATCGCTGTAGACAAAAGACAAAAGTACGTTTCCAATACGAGGGCACTTGTCGTTGTCTCGGACCATTTCAATTCGATTCGGTCTCCAACAAATCAGCTGTAATGGGCACAACAGGAACGATTAAGTGACGCTCCTAGACCGTTTTAAATGCAACCAGGAATAAATCTTCTAAGACAAAAACCGTGCCAGGTGTGAATTCTCATAAATCTAGTGCTTAGCGCGCTCGTGTGCCATTATGTCATTCTTTTTATTTATAATGCTTCATTTATAACTTGCGACGATGGCATGATAGAGAAAAAATCGAATTTACAGTGGATTTCGCAGGCTCACTTAAATTAATTTTTCGAGCGCTAATAATGTACAGGGATAGCCGGAAAGGAATGCAAATATGAATAAAACGAGTCAATTATTTTCAAAGTATTATTTTGAAGAATGGAATCTGAAAATTAGTTTTGAGAAATTGACATTAATTTATTCATGAGGACATGCCATCATAGAGTGTATCTGCAATTTCAACTACACTGCGCAAAAAAATTAACGCACAATCTGAAAATCTTAATTTTAATATAAGTTAACTCTACATTGACTTCATAACTCATTTTTTATGTTCTCTCGGGAAGGTTTTGAACGAAACAAGACACATTAAATGGAAGAAAAATTCAGGATTTCACCGAATCTTATGTGAAAGAAGAGAAATGAACAATTTCCAAAATACTGAAATGCTGATAAGTGATTTGATACTTGGTATTTCCACCCCTTGCGTTAATTACAGCTCGGCAAAGACGGTTCATACTCAAAATGAGTGATTTTGAAATGTTCTGATCTAATCCTTCCCAGATTTCTCCGAGTTGGATTCCTAAGTCATTAAGAGTAGCTGGATGATTTTCTGAACTTCTCAGCCTTCTATTGAGGTTGTCATAAACCTGCTCAATCGGGTTGAGATCTGGACTTCTTGCTAGCCATTCCATTCGAGAGACTTCAACCTCTTCAAGGTACTCCTGAACGATGCGCGCACGATGGGGTCTGGCATTATCGTCCATAAAAATGAAATTTTCACCAATTTATGGGGCAAAGGCACTACATGCTCTTCAAGAATGTTCCTTATATACTTATCAGCATTCAAAGCTCCATTATCAACGACCACTAGGTCTGTGCGAGCAGTCAAAGATATTCCAACCCATACCATAATCGATCCTCCCCCGAAACCAGTAGTATTCAGGAATTGCACTGAGCATATCTTTCATGTGGACGTCTGTATACAAGGGAACGTCGATCACAATGGTAGGGGCAGAATCTAGACTCATCTGTGAACAGAACTCTTTCCCAATCGGCCTCTTCCCAATGGATATGCTTTCTCGCAAAATCCAAACGCGCCCTTCGATGGGCTGGGGTAAGAACTGGGCCTCTTGTCGCGACACGAGGCCTTAAATCATATTCTCTGAGGCGATTTCTTATTGTCTGAGTGCTAATTTGCACCCCATGAGTTTGCTCAAGCTGATTTTGAAGGAGGCGAGCGGTTGCAAACCGTTGTCTCAACGAAGACACTCTCAAGTAACGTTCTTGAATGGCAGTTGTTACCCATGGTCTACCCTGTCCTGGTCTTCGGTCATTCATACCTGTCTCCCTGAATCGCTGCAACATTCTGGACACAGGTATGAAAAGAGTCTTCCGGCTTATTGGCCGTGGTCTATTAGGAATAATTTCACCTAACGTTTCGCCTACAACTTCGGTAGGCATCTTCAGAGGATTCTCGGTCTAAGGTTGTACCTCGAACGCTGAATTTCTGACACTGGCGCGTTCGAACCGGAAACGTCATCTGCGCGCCAGTTTATGGCGGGAAAAAGTGGCGCGTCTACGTGCGCGATGCTGATTGGCCCATCGCTCCCGCTTCGTGTCGGCTTGATCTTTGTTTTTTCTAAGGTCGGTAACCAGGCGCTATGCAAGAAAGGGGTCTCCTCTTTTCTATTTATGTTATTTTTGTGTTTATAAATTTCAATTGCTTCCATGTTCAGCCTGGGATAGTAACTTCTAATATTGGAAATAATCTCCGCTTTTGAGAAATCTATGTTGTGTCCATCTATTAGCGCATGTTCTGCTAGTGCGGATTTTTCTGTCTGTCTGTCAAGAATTAAGGAACACGAACGGTGCTGTCGACTGAATCAGAAAGAAAAATCCGCACTAGCAGAACATGCGCTAATAGATGGACACAACATAGATTTCTCAAAAGCGGAGATTATTTCCAATATTAGAAGTTACTATCCCAGGCTGAACATGGAAGCAATTGAAATTTATAAACACAAAAATAACATAAATAGAAAAGAGGAGACCCCTTTCTTGCATAGCGCCTGGTTACCGACCTTAGAAAAAACAAAGATCAAGCCGACACGAAGCGGGAGCGATGGGCCAATCAGCATCGCGCACGTAGACGCGCCACTTTTTCCCGCCATAAACTGGCGCGCAGATGACGTTTCCGGTTCGAACGCGCCAGTGTCAGAAATTCAGCGTTCGAGGTACAACCTTAGACCGAGAATCCTCTGAAGATGCCTACCGAAGTTGTAGGCGAAACGTTAGGTGAAATTATTCCTAATAGACCACGGCCAATAAGCCCGGAAGACTCTTTTCATACCAGTATATCCGGTCGTGAAAGCCTTAAACTATTCATTCTGGACACACTTGTGTGGGAAACTCCAAACCATTCTGCAATTCTTGTGTATGTCCACCCTTCTTCTCGCAAAACTACCGCTTGGGCACATTCCTCTTGGGTCAAATTTCGTGTTTCGCGTTGCATAGCGATCGAGTGTAGAAAATCACACGAAAGATCGATTGATCGAGAACAACTGATTTTAGAATGGAGCCAATACATTCAAAATCTGATAATATCATCTTTTTTTATTCCTGCTGGGATAAACATCTGTATTGAAGAAAAACGTTGAAAGTGGATAACATATGCATGCATAATTCTGGTAAAAATAATTATCATTGAGGACACCTTCAGTTGTAGAATAAATTTGAGATTTCCATAATGTGCGTTAATTTTTTTGCGCAGTGTATTATGCCAAGCTGAAGTAAATCTTGTTAATCCCCTTTTAAAAATGGCAATGACTTTGACGAAATTCGAAGCCAAGCAGCGTTGGGCGAGGTCGGTATCTGGATGAGTGACCGATCTGATTTTCACATCAGTGGATTTCTCAATTTTTTTGCGCCGTTAATCCATTAAAATCTCGAATAACGTTAGCATAATGCTTCCAGTGCGAAGGAGTGATGTTTAAATGGATCAAGCCCTCCAGTAGTTCGCCTCGAATACGTACTTTTGTCGTCCGCCCCGTTAGTTAATTGAAGTTATTTCGGGGTTCCATGAACCAATGAAGCCATTAAAGTAATGGTCTTGACTCGATGGCACATTTTAATCAATACTCGGATTTATGCTGTAAATTACATAACCGATTAAGTTAATCGCCGGTCTGGTGTGTTTTCATCTTTCCTGATTATTCCGTTCTTGTGATACATAATTATTATTATTATTTTTTCCAATTCTGCAATGACGTATTGTTGGTGTTACTCCTGGTTGTGTATAAATTCTACAAAACGAGGGGCAGTATATCGAGTTAATAGAGTCAACTAAAAGCTGTTTGATCTTCAAATCTGTACGTCATGTTTGTGAGATCTATTATCGCATACTGGTGTCCCATAATTAGACCGACAAATTTCTAGTTGATGTTCCAGACAGTATTTGAGGCACATCCGATCAAAATCATATAGTACAAAAATATAGTAACTGAATAATGAAGAAAGAAACTTTCAAATCCATTTTTCTCCAAAATGTTGCAACTGGGCGATGTCACACAAGAGCACCTTTTCTTACGAAAAAATATCAAAGTTTATGAATTCGATGTTAAACTTGTAAAATATTGAGCTTCAAGTAAGAAGACGACTTCTCGTAAATTTTTTGAGGTTCTAGGACTTCCGGTTTTTCCGGAAGTGACATCAACTTTCGTTTTTCAAATGGGAAGACCCATTTTTTATTGCATAAATAGATTCTCCATTGAGTTTTGTGTCTTTTTGATACCAAAAGTTTGAATTTTACGGAGAAAATTCTCTTTAAATTAATGAGGAAATACGAAAAAAAATCTCAAAATTGAACTCTGTTGAAATACAGACAACTTTTAGGTTTTTTCATTAAAAATTCCCATTTTTGAGAATCTCCGAGAAGAAAGGCTGATGCTTCTTTTCCGATAGCGTGATTTCCAGGATATGATACAGGAGGTCACAAATTCTTTGTCAAAGTTAGAAGTGACGAAACATCAAAAAATCATTTTTTCCAAATTGGAACCCCATATTCTGGAAGCATTCTCGAAGTCTTCGTCAGAAAATAATAGAAGCATACGTTCAAGAATCCGTTCGGCACTTTTGCGCACAGTGTGCCGCACAAATGTTCGTTGCGGTGGACTCGTCCAAGCGAACAGCAACAAAAGTGCGCGAACTCTGTTGAAAATGCCCGCGTACAGTTGCATACTTTTGTGCGCGCACAGTTTCTACCGGTGGACTCGGGTCGACGCACACACACATGTTTCAGCGAACTCATTCTTGCTTCCGCTATGCTAGCGAAAACATCTATTTGTTCGCGCTAACATGGAGTAAAATAACTGGAAAATAATCGAATTTATCGAAGAAATTGAACTTTATACCGTTTTGTGGGATTGTAATCACGGAGATAACAAGAACAGAATTAAAAAACACGACGCAACTGAGGAGTTGGCTAAAAAATTTAATTGTGACTCGACCGAGATTTTGCGGAAGTAGAAGATTATTTTGGCTCAGTATAGGAGAGAAAGTAGTTTGTATCCCGTTTAGCAATCAAAGGAGTAACAGCATTAATCAGGAACTCAAACTGTTCGCACGATATTCGAGTGAAATTTTGAAATTTATTCAATGGGTCTATTTTCATCATCATTCCACAAATCGATTCATCTCTTTATTACGATGTTGCAAAAAGGAAACATCTGTGTTTCTTTTTTATTTATTTTTTTTTTTCAAGCAAAGTGGATACCCCTACACACGCTGCAGCACAAAGCACCACGCTTTCTTGATCCTCTATATTCAACGGTTGAAGGAAAGCGAAACACTGAGAGAGAACAGTGAGATCCTGTTCGTGCACACTGTGTGCTGCACTGCGCGCACACGATTTTGGTGGAATCGTACCTTTACAATCACAGCAGTTCGGCGAATCGAATTTCAAGTTTTGGATTGTTATTTATTTATCAATCATAAGTAATCTTTGTTCTTTTACCGAGTTTGCAGTGGAAGCAATAGAAAAAGGTTCCCAACTCGACACGATATATACCGACTGCGAAAAGGCTTTTGATAGAGTCAATCACTGACTTCTGGTTGATAAGCTTGCTATGAGTGACTTCTCGGGGGATGCTTGTGCTTTCGCTAAATCCTCTTTGCATCAAAGAAAACAAGTTGTGAAAGTTGGGGATGAGTTTTCACAAGATATAATATAAAGTTCTGGTGTTCCTCAAGGTAGCATACTGGGGCCATTGCTGTTTCTGATATTTGTTAACGACCTTCCTGTCTGTTTGCGTTTCGCATTGGCATTGTTGTTCGAGGATGATTTCAAGTTGTCCAGGAGGATTTTGAGTCTACTTGACTGCTATCTATTGCAAGAAGACTTGAATGTAGTGGTACAATGGTTCAAAATTAATAAAATGGAAAATTATCGTACGCAAATCAGAAATTAAGGACTTGGGTATAATCTTTCAAAACAATCTGAAATTTAACACCCATTTTGAATTCATCACCAACAAAGCTTACAAGTTACTAGGTTTAGTTCTTAGAAATAGCAAAGATTTCGATTGTAACACCACTATTTTACTATATAAAACCCTTGTAAGACCACACCTTGATAATGCTTCAGTGGTTTGGATGCCATTAACCATAAGTCATATTGACATGATTGAAAAAGTTCAGAAAAGATTTCTTCGCTATTTATACTTGAAAAAATACAATGAGTATCCTTTCATGAAGTCGTATATTTCAATGTTGGAAGATTTCGATATGTGCACATTGGTTAATAGACGCAAGTGCAACGCAGTTCTTTTCATGTTCAAGATTTTAAATAATTTAACATTTCAAGATTGTAATTTTATTGATCTTGTCAAATTTAAAGTACCTTATTTATATTTTAGGCTTAGAAGTACGGAAACTTTTCATGTAACACAGGTAGTTCATCTCCTATTAATAAAATGATGCTTATATGCAATGAGTTGATTGAGAAATTTGACTTAGATCTATTCAATACTAGTTTGGGAAATGTGAGAAGATTGTTCTCCTAGGTTTGATAGTGGTTTTGTGTTGTTCTGCATATGTAATTACCTCTTGGGTGTATGTGTGGAAATAAAATAAGAAAATATTGTTTTTTTTTGGAAAGATCCCTTTTCACCGAACCTGTTCTGTTCTGTTCCAGGATATTCGGCAGCACGGGGGCGTGCGCGGCCTGCCACCAGCCGATCCCCCCGAGCGAGTTCGTGATGCGGTGCGCCAGCTCGACGCCCCAGCAGCCGACGTCGCCCCCCCAAGTGTTCCACCTGAAGTGTTTCTCGTGCAGCAAGTGCGGCGCGCCGCTGGTCCCCGGGGACCGCTACTACCTCCTCGCCGGCAGCCTGGTCTGCGAACAGGACTGGACCAAGCTGCTCAAGAGCTCGTCAGTGGCGCCGACGGTGCGCAAGGGGAAGGTCGGGAGGCCGAGAAGGAGTAGAGATTGAGGTAAGCCTTCTGGCAGCGTTGCCATTTCGACAATTTTCAGTAAATTCCATTAAAATAATAATAATCAAATCATGAATCCCTAGAATAAAGACGTTCTTTCTCCTTCAACATATACTCTGTATATAACCGCTTACCAGTCCATCTAAAAATCTGCAAACCAGGGCTTTTAAAGCCAATTATCGGGTCAACTTTTGGGTGCATGAAAAGATCTGGATCATTGGAAGACTGACGTCATTTGGTGATGGCTATCATTTTATATTGTTCTCCTTATGGTGTGCTCAATCCAGAGTTGAATTTAAACTGCGTGATGTATGGAACGTGGATGAAACTTTTTTTTTTATTGCATTATAGTATTGATGTGGAACTTGCGTGAGATTTGATTTTTTTGTTTCAAATTAATTTGATAGTTTTGGTACCACAGTAATATCAGTTATACTGATGCGGGGCCGATTGCAATGTACGATTTAATTGTTTTCTGGGTTAACTGGAAATTATACTAGTTATTAATTTTGTTATAATTGTTGTTACAATAAACGTATTATTATTATTATATAACAACTACAATTATTCAACAGTAGGAGAACTATCCAAAAAATATTCTTCCAAGGAATAATCCTATTACAAAAAAATTAACGCACATTATGGAAATCTCAAATTTATTCTACAACTGAAGGTGTTCTCAATGATAATTATTTTTATTTTCAAACGTACAATAATAACGTCATTTCTCGATTGACAGAATCATCGAAAAGTTCTATTTCTCCGCCTAGGAGCAGAAGTGTTGCTGTGCAACACTTTTCCGGCCGGCGACAGGAAAAGTGTTACTATGCAAGAATACGCGCAACTTCAGGTATCTACCAATATCTATTTCATGTGTGATCGCTAGTTGCCACTTTATCATTGAATATCGGGCTCACAAAGCATAGGATTTCCGTTTTATTTCACTAGCCATTGAGTTAAAACATGCTAGAAGCACATTCTCTTGGTAAACTGTCACATTTTTCGAATTGCACCAATTCACGAAGTTATCATAGGTATGCTGCAGAATTTTGTTCAATTGACTTCGATGGTTCTAGGGAAGAGGCTGCTTCAATGGCCAAAACCTCAATTTCTGAAGACATTTTCACTTTCAACCACTTCTCACCAGCTTGCAAATGATTATTTTACTTCATATCTGTCAGAATCAATTGTGCCTGGTAACCGTAACTAGGCAAATGTCCCATAATTCATTCAATTATAACGATCGTAAGTGGATAGAATCATGTACCTAAATGTGAATCAATCCAGAAGTGGATATTCAGATTTTCATGAATTTCAAAACGTATGATAATAAAATAACATATTTCATTCGGAGTAGAAGTGACTTTTCATGGCTCGCTTTCAATTACTCAAGCTCGCCATGAAAAGTGACACTTCTCCTCCTTATAAAATAATATACTATTATCAGAATTATGTATGCATATGTTATCCTCCTTCAACATTTTTCTTCAATACAGATGTATTTCCCAATCGGCCTCTTCCCAATGGATATGCTCTCTCGCAAAATCCAAACGCGGCCTTCGATGGGCTGGGGTAAGAGCTGGGCCTCTTGCCGCGACACGAAGCCTTAAATCATATTCTCTGAGGCGATTTCTTATTGTCTGAGTGCTAATGTGCACCCCATGGGTTGCTCAAGCTGATTTTGAAGGAGGCGAGCGGTTGCAAACCGTTGTCTCAACGAAGAAACTCTCAAGTAACCTTCTTGAATGGCAGTTGTTACCCGTGGTCTACCCTGTCCTAGTCTTCGGACAATCATACCTGTCTCCCTGAATCACTGCAACATTCTGGACACACTTGTATGGGAAACTCCAAACCTTTCTGCAATTCTTGTGTATGTCCACCCTTCTTCTCGCAAAACTACCGCTTGGGCACATTAATCTTGGGTCAAATTGAGTGTTTCGCGTTGCATAGCGATCGAGTGTAGAAAATCAAACGAAAGAAAAACTATTGATCACTAGAATTGATCGAGAACAACTGATTTTAGAATGGAGCCAATACATTCAAAATCTGATTATATCATCTTTTTTTATTCCTGCTGGGAATAAACATGTGTATTGAAGGAAAACGTTGCAAGTGGATAACATATGCATGCATAATTCTGATAAAAATAATTATCATTAAGAACACCTTCAGTTGTAGAATAAATTTGTGATTTTAAGAATGTGCGTTAATTTTTTTGCGCAGTGTATTTTCATAGAGCTCCAATCCGAAATCCAAAGATTCGCCGATAGGACGTTCTAATTAGAGCGCAGACTTGGTAGCATCAAGTGTCGCTTTGCGCCGTCCACCTGTTTCAAAAACCGATTCGGAACATTGTTTTGCAGTCGCCATCATCAGGATTCATTAGCGAACGGCGAAAAGTCAGCTGAAAATTGAATAATATATTTTCTCTATTTCAGTATCGTAATGGGTTCATTACAGTGCTAAAAGTAGTGCTGTAATGAAACTCATTACAGCATTGTTTTCAGTTATATGTTTCGTTTTATGGTTGTCAGTACTGACCTCCGATCGAATCAAGTTTCGAATCAAAACAATTCAAATTCCGTGATGTGTCAAATTTCGTATGTCACACCAACTGCCAAGATACAAAACAAAAGTCACTAATCTGAATTTTTATTTGAATTTCGAGAATATTTCACAAAAATTGACTGAAATAGAGAAAATACCGTCTAATACTCGTTGCAGAAGGCAATTCCAACACTCATGCTATCGAAAACTCGCTCCTTCGTCGCTCGTTTTCGAACTTCGCATTCGTGTTGGAATAGGAGCTCATTCTGCAACTTGTTTTAGAATATACTATTATTTTCAAACGTACAATAATAACGTCATTTCTCGATTGACAGGATCATCGAAAAGTTCCATTTTTTCCGCCTAGGAGCAGAAGTGTTGCTGTGCAACACTTTTCCGGCCGGCGACAGGAAAAGTGTTACTATGCAAGAATACGCGCAACTTCAGGTATTTACCAATATCTATTTCATGTGTGATCGCTAGTTGCGACTTTATCATTGAATATCGGGCTCACAAAGCATAGGATTTCCGTTTTATTTTACTAGCCATTAAGTTAAAACATGCTAGAAGCACATTCTCTTGTTAAACTGTCACATTTTTCGAATTGCACCAATTCACGAAGTGATCATAGGTATGCTGCAGAATATTTTTCAATAGACTTCGATGGGAAGAGACTGCTTCGATGGCCACAACCTCAATTTCTGAAGACATTTTCACTTTCAACCACTTCTAACCAGCTTGCAAATGATTATTTTACTTCATATCAATTGTGTGTGGCAACCGTAACTAGGCAAATGTCCCATAATTCATTCAATTATAACGATCGTAAGTGGATAGAATCATGTCCGTGAATCAATCCAAAAGTGGATATTCAGATTTCTATGAATTTCAAAACGTTTGAAAATAAAATAACATATTTCATTCGGAGTAGAAGTTAACTTACTACTTCGGAGTAGAGGTAAACTCAAGCTCGCAATGAAAAGTGACACTTCTCCTCCTCATAAAATAATATACTATTATCAGAATTATGTATGCATATGTTATCCACCTTCAATGTTCTTCTTCAATACAGATGTATTTCCCAATCGGCCTCTTCCCAATGGATATGCTCTCTCGCAAAATCCAAACGCGCCCTTCGATGGGCTGGAGTAAGAGCTGGGCCTCTTGCCGCGACACGAGGCCTTAAATCATATTCTCTGGCGCGATTTCTTATTTTCTGAGTCCTAATTTGCACCCCATGGGTTGCTCAAGCTGATTTTGAAGGAGGCGAGCGGTTGCAAACCGTTGTCTCAACGAAGAAACTCTCAACTAACATTCTTGAATGGCATTTGTTACCCGTGGTCTACCCTGTCCTGGTCTTCGGACATTCATAACTGTCTCCCTGAATCGCTGCAACATTCTGGACACACTTGTATGGGAAACTCCAAACCTTTCTGCAATTCTTGTGTATGTCCACCCTTCTTCTCGCAAAACTACCGCTTGGGCACATTCCTCTTGGGTCAAATTGCGTGTTTCGCGTTGCATAGCGATCGAGTGTAGAAAATCAAACGAAAGAAAAACTATTGATCACTAGAATTGATCGAGAACAACTGATTTTAGAATGGAGCCAATTCATTCAAAATCTGATATCATCTTTTTTAATTCCTGCTGGGAAAAAACATTTGTATTGAAGAAAAACGTTGAAAGTGGATAACATATGCATGCATAATTCTGATAAAAATAATTATCATTGAGAACGCCTTCAGTTGTAGAATAAATTTGAGATTTCCATAATGTGCGTTAATTTTGTTGCGCAGTGTATTTTCATGGAGTTCCATTCCGAAATCCGATGATTCCCCGATAGGACGTTCTAATTAGAGCGCAGACTTGGTAGCATCCAGTGTCACTTTGCGCCGTCCACCTGTTTCAAAAACCGATTCGGAACGTTGTTTTGCAGTCGCCATCATCGGGATTCATTAGCGAACGGCGAAAAGTCAGCTGAAAATTGAATAATATATTTTCTAGTCGTTTGAGAACGGATAATTAATTGCGTTTCTAGCCAGTCTCTAATGGGATTCAAATGTTCGTCTTACCTAATGTTCACTTAACTTAATGTGAAACCTTTTGATTCTTATAATTTCATAGTTCCGAAGGAACTTTTTGGAGTGATGCATCCCCAAGAGATTCCACCAGAGTTTTTCCTTTTCGGTTTTCTTTTTCTTCAGAAACTCCATCTTATAGGTATCCTATATCACAGGAAGGTTCTGGGCCTTTTCGTTTTGATATAACTTCTTCAGTATCCAAAATCTCGTGTTTTTTTTTTTTATCTGGATGCTCAATGAGGAATGTTCACAGGTATGCAAAATCGATCGAAACTTCGTCACAGTATAACTTATATGTATATGAAATCACTAGTTTTTGTTTCAGTCGAAAAGACCTAGTAGTTCGGATTTTACAACCCCGTGAATATTCAATTCCTCGCGGCGATGTGACGTCATACTACATTCGCAAATCGCACTCCGTGAGACGAGAGGCCCTTATATTGGACCCGGCTACGTACTGAACCTCGCAAGTCGTTGGGTGTAAAGTGACGTCACACGGATCCATCGAACTCATGTTTATAACTCGATATCTCGGGCGCTATTTGAAGTATTCAAATAATTTTTGGACACAATATTTTCATTTTCTACGGAGAATAGGAATATGTAGAAATTGAAAAATGTGAACATTCCTCATTGTCGACTGCGAACTTGTTCAGAGTTGATGATTAATCATCCATTTTCCGATTTATCGGACAAGAGCGCAGACATCCAGTGTCGCTTTGCGCCGTCCACCTGTTTCAAAAACCGATTCGGAACATTGTTTTGCAGTCGCCATCATCGGGATTCATTAGCGAACGGCGAAAAGTCAGCTGAAAATTGAATAATATATTTTCTACTTGTTTGAGAACGGATAATTAATTGCGTTTCTAGCCATTCTCTAATGGGATCCAAATGTTCGTTTTACCTAATGTTCAATTAACTTAATGTACATTTGCATCTTCCTTCGCCTTTGTCCTCCTGCTTACTCTGCCTAATTGCCTTCGCCTCTCAGGCAGCTCGCCCCGGGGCCCCTTTCCTCCTTATCTCCCGCCATCCGGATGACAAAATGCCGCTTCGCCCGTCACTGCGTCAATATCTAAATGTGGGACGTTAGCTCCCCAATTTCGAAAATTGGAAGGGCAAATTCATCACTTCGGAGAGTTTCGCCGGCATCCGGATGGATGTGGACCGCTATTTTCGACCTAATCCGTACAATGGAGAGGCCACAGTGTTCGGGTTGTCCGACCGAAGGCCCCACGATGTCCCACTTCTTCTAGGGGATTTTTTGTTTCTTCATTTTACCATCGAAGTCGAATAGGAATTGGCAGATCTTCTCCGAAGATGAAAAATAAACATTACAAAACACATTTTTCTGAATGTCATTACATGAATGAACTCAACAGAATCTATGAGAGATCCTCTTCATTCAAAAGTCTATATAATGAATTAGTTATTTATAATACAAGTGTAGAAGGCATATTATATATTCTTCCACGAGTTCAGAGCTATAATAAGTCTTCTTTACTCGTATTATACACTGCACAAAAAAATCAACGCACATTCTGAAAATCTCAATTTTATTGAAATTTAACTCTACATTGACTTTATAACTTATTTTTTATGTTCTCTCGAGAAAGTTTTGAATGAAACAAGACACATTAAATGGAAGAAAAATTCAGGATTTCACCGAATCTTATGTGAAAGAAGAGAAAGGAATCATTTTCAAAATACTGAAATGCTGATAAGTGATTTAATACATGGTATTTCCACCCCTTGCGTTAATGACAGCGCGGCAACGGCGGTTCATACTCAAAATGAGTGATCTTAAAATGTTCTGATCTAATCCTTCCAAGATTTCTAGAGTTGGATTCCTAAGTCATTAAGAGTAGCTGGATGATTTTCTAAACTTCTCAGCCTTCTATTGAGGTTGTCCCAAACCTGCTCAATCGGATTGAGATCTGGACTTCTTGCTGGCCAATCCATTCGAGAGGCTTCAAGGTACTCCTGAACGATGCGCGCACGATGGCGTCTGGCATTATCGTCCATAAAAATGAAATTTTCACCAATATATGGGGCAAATGGCCCTACATACTCTTCAAGAATGTTCCTTATATACTTATGAGCGTTCATAGCTCCATTATCAACAACCACTAGGTCTGTGCGAGCAGTCAAAGATATTCCACCCCATACCATAATCGATCCTCCCCCGAAACCAGTAGTATTCAGGAAATTTCACTAAGCATATCTTTCATGTGGACGTCTGTATACAAGGGAACGTCGATCACAATGGTAGAGGCAGAATCTAGACTCATCTGTGAAAAGAACTCTTTCCCAATCGGCCTCTTCCCAATGGATATGCTCTTTCGCAAAATTCAAACGCGCCCTTCGATGGGCTGGGTAAGAGCTGGGCCTCTTGCCGCGACACGAGGCCTTAAATCATATTTTCTGAGGCAATTTCTTATTGCCTGAGTGCTAATTTGCACCCCATGAGTTTGCTCAAGCTGATTTTGAAAGAGGCGAACGGTTGCAAACCGTTGTCTCAACGAAGAAACTCTCAAGTAACGTTCTTGAATGGCAGTTGTTACCCGTGGTCTACCCTGTCCTGGTCTTCGGTCATTCATACCTGTCTTCCTGAATCGCTGCAACGGACACACTTGTATGGGAAACTCCAAATCTTTCTGCAATTCTTGTGTATGTCCGCCTTTCTTCTCGCAAAACTACCGCTTGGGCACATTCCTCTTGGGTCAAATTGCGTGTTTCGCGTTGCATAGCGATCGAGTGTAGAAAATCAAACGAATGAAAAACGATTGATCACTAGAATTGATTTAGAACAACTGACTTTAGAATGGAGCCAATACATTCAAAATCTGATAATATCATCTTTTTTATTCCTGCTGGAAAAAAACATCTGAATTGAAGAAAAACGTTGAGAGTGGATAACATATGCATGCATAATTCTGATAAAAATAAATATCATTGAGAACACCTTCAGTTGTAGAATAAATTTGAGATTTCCATAATGTGCGTTAATTTTTTTGCGCAGTGTATTTTAATTCATGGAATTTTTATTGATATTAATAGAATTATTTCATAAATATCGTTCAGTGATTTTTGCGTTGAAAAATATTGATTGGCAGAACTGGCAGATTCACGAACGTCCGTTTAAATTTAATGATTCAGTAAAGTTGAATCAGTTCCACGAGCTCCCATTGAAATGAATTTTTTTTTAAATGCAGCTCCAAACAGAGGCTTACACAAATTGAGTACATTTACTTTCTGGGCACGCCTTGTAGGTATCCAATGCTGACTGTCAGAATTCCGTTTTTTCAAAAATCGTTTCTCTAATTTTGTGTCAAATTCGTTCTTTCCGCCACATCTTGTAGAAAATTTCATTCTAGCATAGTTTTCATGGTGATATTTATTGACAACATGTTGGCGTCCTGCCACGGATTTATTTATTATCTGTCAAATATATGAGACAGAAAACAGTTCTGCCAATCAATATTTCCGAATGTAAAAATCACTAAACGACATTTATGAAAATATTTAATTAATTTGGATTAAAAAAATCAACGAATTAGAGAAAATAATGTATGATACTCGTAATAGAAGGCCTATTTTAAGACTTGTTCATTCAAAAACTCGCCAATTCGTGGCTCGTTTTTGAATTTTGAACTCGTGGAAGAATATCAATGCCTTCTGCACTTGTATCATAAATAACTACACTCCCCGTCAATAAATTCCGGACAGGCAAAATTTTTTTCAAATTCAAAACCCTTTATCTTTTTTCGTGGTGCTGCGATTTTGTTGAAATTTTCACCAGGTATAGTATTGGGTCTCGTGAGATTAACCTGAAATTTACCGAAAATACCTGTAGTTAATCCGTTATACAGGGTGAAACAAAAGCAAGTTTTTTACCCTTCATTTCTAAACACCCTGTGGTGAATTTTAGGCGGAAAATTTGATATCATTAAGCTTTAATTTGAAGTTTGAAGTTTTTTAACAAAATGTTTTTTGATTTACGTCAGTATCTGCTTTTAAAAAAAGATACAAATTTTCAAAGAAAGTGTTGCATTTTTTCAATTTATAGAACAATTTAAAACATTACAAACCTTATCGACTAGCAAACATACACAAACATCTGAAAATTAATAGCGTGTATTTCCACCTCGCTTTCTCATCACTTTTATCA
The DNA here is from genome assembly GCA_038502775.1 of Hippodamia convergens. Lineage (NCBI taxonomy): Eukaryota > Metazoa > Arthropoda > Insecta > Coleoptera > Coccinellidae > Hippodamia > Hippodamia convergens. Next base: position 43,238,665 of record CM076610.1, read on the forward strand.
TACGACGTGGCATACCTTCAATGCATTTCCGAATTGCTTCTGGGGGAATATTATCCCGTTCTTCAAGAAGGGCTGTTCGTAAATCGGGCAAGGTGTTCGGCTGCCGATTTCGAACATGTCTACCTAGCATATCCCATACATGTTCAATTGGATTTGAATCGGGACTTCTGGCTGGCCACACGAATCGTTGAATATTCGCCTCTTCGAGGTATTCTGTTACAACCCGTGCAACATGAGTCCTAGCATTGTTCTTCATTAACAGAAATTGTTGCTTCCTCCAGAAGCAATTCGTAAATGCATTGAAAGTATGCCATGTCGTATGGTAGAAGTGATGAGGATGCGAGGTGGAAATACATGCTATTAATTTTCAGATGTTTGTTTATGTTTACTAGTCGATAAGGTATTGTAATGTTTTAAATTGTAATAAAAATTGAAAAAATGCAACACTTTCTTTGAAAATGTGTATCTTCTTTTTAAAAGCAGATACTGACGTAAATCAAAAAAACATTTTGTTAAGAAAGGGTCACACTTCAAATTGAAGCTCAATGATATCAAATTTTTTGCCTCAAATTTACCACACGGTGTTTAGAAATGAAGGGTATGAAACAAGGTTTTGCTTCACCCTGTATAACGGATAAATTACAGGTATTTTCGCAAAGTAAATTTCAGGTTAATATAACAAAACCCAATACTATACCTGGTGAAAATTTCAACAAAATCGGAGAACCACGAAAAAAGATACAGGGTGTTGAATTTGACAAAAAATTTTGCCTGTCCGGAATTTATTGGCGGGGAGTATATTATTGTCTGAGAAAACAGTTCTGCCAGCCAACATTGTTTAATGCAAAAATCACTAAACGACATTTATGAAAATATACCATTTCAATTTCAATAAAACGTCAGTGAATTGGAGAAAAAGATGTATAATACTCTTACATAAGGCCCATGTTAGTTCATTAAGAACGCCTCCTGTACGAGTATCATAAATAACTATCAAACATCACTTTTCAATTTAGCTGATAAGAAAACTTTTTTCATACCGTTAATTAGTATCATCTTGTTCGCAGGTTGAAAACCCCCATGGAAATGGTGAAGCCAGCCAACAGCTGCGTTCAAAAGACAACGATGACAGCACCAAGTGCGCGAATCTATAAACGTCGTGGTTACGTCAAGGACAACGAACTTTTTCATGTTAATCGAGTGAGAATCAAAGTGGCGAAGTGCTCGGTCTGGACTCAATAAACTGTAACGAATAATCTTTTCATTGGAATTGTACAAATGTTATGTTTGAATAAACGTTATTACAATCTTTGCTCAGCACCTTACTTGTATCTATTGATTACGTTGATCGTTTGTGAAGGAATTAATCTGATTGGAAATTGGAATAACATACAAAACTTTAACCCATTAGCGCCTACGGTTGCCATATGGCAACGTTTTCGGGGTGTTTTCCAAATGGTTCTCAGATACGCAGATTTGTAGCTAGACAGTTGGCGGTTGGTGTACTTGATACACAAATGTACCTTATTTTACCAGTAACAAGCATTTTTTTTTGTAAACTCACTCGTTCCGCCTCCAGAAGTTGTGAAACTTTGAGTTCTTCGTGAATCGGCAGAAACATGGAACCTAGGTTCGTGTAAGTGAAATATTTTCTACTTACGCCCTGGTTTTGTCATAATTTTTTTTTATATGAATCTTGAAACTTCAATTCATGATCCTAACAGGCTAAATATAATCACAAGAAAATATTAGTAGGAAAAATTTTTCGTTGATTTCGTGGGTTGCCATATGGCAACCCTAGGCGCTTATACTCAGTGATAATGCTGACCGGATTGGAGTAGTAAGAAATGGTATTGGCCGATTTTTTCATGGTTGCTAGACGTAGCTATGCAAAATATCTGGATTCTGTACAATAAAACAGAAAGACCAAAAAATTCGCAACTCGAATTCAAACGAGAAGTGGTCAACAGCTATTTGAAAAAGTATGGGGTAACAGCGAAAGGACAAGGAAACCGCTCATCCTCTTGTTCTTCTTCCAGGGATAGTCGAATTTCCAATTCCGTAAGATTCAATGAATTCAATCATCTTGTGAAATACACAGAAGACAAAAAGAGTGCGCTGGACGTGGATGTAAGTCGATCATGAGAACAATGTGTTGAAAATGCGATGTTGGACTTTGCATAGATTGTTTTTTTCTGATTCATACCGCATAATATTTGTATCATGACATTGTAAATATTTTATAAATGAATAAAATGTTTGAAACTATCAAAATGTCAAAAAAGTTCATATGTCTTATCAGTAAAATAGTATTTCCTCTAAAAATGAAAATATTCCCGATGAGTGATCACAAAAGCGCCTAGGGTTGCCATATGGCAACCGTCAATTTTGAAAAAACTAGAGGGCGTATAAAATTTTTATATTATTTTTCCGTCTCTACTGAGCGTTTCGGACCAGCTTTGTCAAAAAAATTTCAAAAATCGAGAAAAAATTTATTCCGGCGCTAATGGGTTTTAAGGCTCTAAGATCCGTTTGCACTATCGTTCCTTAAAGTTAAGGATCCCTTTAATATTGACAGTTGGACGTCTGTCACTCTAATGGAATTCTTACGTAAGGGACCTTAGAATATAAAACAATATTTTATTATCTATGTAGAGACCCTTAAATAGTTCCATCTAGTGATATTTCAGTTTTTCATGTTGTTTAACTTCACCCCAGTTCAATAAAGCCTTTTCAATGGCTAGCCAGATACAGATGATAGTTGTCATTTCCTTAACCTAGCTTTACTGTCATTTTGACGATTTCATGCTAGTTGAAATTTCAAATTTTTTGCTCTAATTTCATATAAAACAACAAATGTTCAGTCAGTTTGACAAATTTTTTCAGGTTATAATCCCATTCTCAAATTTGAGGTTAGGTTTAAGGATCGAAACGTCACTTAAATATTTAAGGAACGATGGTGCAAACGGATCTTAGATCCGTCCCCCGTAGGGACCCTTAAATAGTTCTATCTAAGGATATTTAAGGTTTTCATGTTGTTCAACTCCACCCTAGTTCAATAAAGCCTTTTAACCTATAGCTTTACTGTCATTTTGACGATTTCATGCTAGTTGAAATTTCAAAGTTTTTGCTATAATTTCATAGAAAACAACAAATGTTCAGTCAGTTTGACAAATTTTTTCAGGTTATAATCCCATTCTCAAATTTGAGGTTAGGTTTAAGGATCGAAACGTCACTTAAATATTTAAGGAACAATGGTGCAAACGGATCTTAGATCCGTCCCCCGTAGGGACCCTTAAATAGTTCTATCTAAGGATATTTAAGGTTTTCATGTTGTTCAACTCCACCCTAGTTCAATAAAGCCTTTTAACCTATACCTTTACTGTCATTTCGACGATTTCATGCTAGTTGAAATTTCAAAGTTCTTGCTATAATTTCATAGAAAACAACAAATGTTCAGTCAGTTTGACAAATTATTTACGGTTATTATCCCATCCTTAAATTTGAGGTTTGGTTTAAGGATCGAAACGTCACTTAAATATTTAAGGAACGATGGTGCAAACGGATCTAAGACAACTATCATCTGTAGCCTAGCAGTCAATGAAATGCCTTGATTGAACTAGGATGAAGTTCAACAACATGAAAAACTGAAATATCATGAAGAAAAGTGACATTGAGTCAGTTCAGCTGTCAAATTCAGTGAGAGTGACACAATTTTGACAATTGAATTAAACTAATCTTGAGTCCCTTACGTAAGAATTCTGTTTGAGTGACATTCGTGCAACTGTCAATCAATTTAAGGGATCCTTAACTTTAAGAAATGTTGGTGCAAACGGGTCTCACAGTCTTTTCCAAAACACCACAAACAAAACTATTTAGTTTCTATAGTCCGTTTGAGAATTATTGTCGCCTTTTCTAGTTACACAAAGTATCAAAAAAATTCTATAGGTCCATCACAGAAAGTAAATATAATCTAGAAATTCTTTAATTATTTTCTTCAAAGAAAATGCAAAGTTTGAAATCCCTCGAGCTTGAAAATAGTTGAATTTTTCAAGGTTTTTCTTCAGAAATTTTTCATAACTTCAAATAAATAGTTATAAATATTTGACATCAAACTTAAACTCTATTTCAAAGTAAGAAATACAATTTCAATTATTTCTCCATGGAGTTAGCTCAAAGCAAGTCTAGTTAGTACTCAAACATTCAGAATTTTGAAAATGGGATTAAGCTATTATAGTCGTCATTTTCAGTGTCTTTTTGTTATGTGGTTCCCAGTTACATCCCCCAAACCATAATGAATGTTTCTTCTTATAAAAATAATAATAAGTACAATCAGATTCAACATGAAAGTGATCCATCAGCCGAGTTTGATGAATGCATCTGATAATCAATTATAGCCATTTTTGAAATCAACTGAGGAAATGCTCAAAACCAGAAATAATTTGTCTATTAATTCGAAAGTATTCACGAACAGAACTAAATTTAAACATTTTTTGATATGTTCATTAAATTATAAAAACGTCAAAGTCCTTATTTTTTCTCCTCACTCAATACAAACCTAAATCTAGCAATTCCAATAGCTACATGATATCAAAGACAATTTTCATCTTCAAATTTCATGAAGGTTATCGAGATACGCAATATCTTCGAAAACGCAATCATTTCAAAATCACCCAGCTACTTCCAAAGTTCAAGATATATCAACAAACTGAAAGAACCTTTGGATTTGTCAAGAAAAAGAAGCTTGTAAATTCCTAACTAAAAATCATCAACGTTTGCAGAATAGTTTATTCTTAAACAAGTTTCAGAATGAGCTCCTATTCCAACACGAAAGCATGAGTGTTGGAATTGCCTTCTGCAACGAGTATTAGACGATATTTTCTCTATTTCAGTAAAGTTTTGTGGAAAACTCTCGAAATTCCAATAAAAATTCAGATTAGTGATTTTTGTATTGTATCTTGGCAGTTGGTGCGACTAACGAAATTTGAGAGATGACGGAATTTGAATTGATTTTATTTGAAAATTGTGAGGTTCTGAGGTCAGTACTGACAACCACAAAACGAAAAATATAACTGAAAACAATGCTGTAATAAGTTTCATTACTTTTAGTACTGTAATGAACTCAGTACGATACTGAAATAGAGAAATGCCTTTATAGAGAGTGCGAATTTAGGATACACTGTACATATCTGTCACGTCAACGTCCCGTTTTTCAATGAGACCCATAATTCAACTAACAATGAGTCTCTTTTATTTCTGTTTGTCCCTCGTTGTTATAAACTGGGTTATCCGAAGTAATATTGCAATGATTCTCTGCAATGCAGTATACTGGTTGAATTATGCTGGTGATAATCACTACATGAAAAAAACTGACAATGCAACTTTGACAGCCCACCATCGTTTCTCCCAATGCAATCAACAAAAATATGTGTTCCATCCAATATGATTTCATCTCTCCAGACCTCAGTTTGGAAGATTTGAGAGGTCTTGAAGGTAGTATTAATTTCGATGATTACTATTTCCAATTTATCTATGTTTCAAAAAACAGGCTGTTGAGTATCCTTAAAAAATGTAATTTTCGAATTTATCTCGTAAATGATTTTACAGAATGAATAGATTTTCGAAATATAGGTTTTCTCATTGATTGGGTGTGAATCTCCTAAGAATACAAAATTCTACTAATATTTTTTATTTTTTCCTTATGACCATTATATTCCATTATTATACCAGAAATTGGTATAAAATTTCAGGTTTATCATTAAAAAAATCTTTATCGGGGTTTTTAAAAAAATTTACTGCAACTGTGTTCAAAAGATTCACAGAATTAAATTTCTGCTACATTGTTTCGAAAAAATGATATGTTCCCAGAGGTGGCATATAGCTCATTATGAAATGAATGCCTATATCTTCACAAGGATGAATCTGATAATGGTGTACGAAAAAAGTGTTTCTTTTGACCCCAAGAATCTAAATCCTTAAAATATATGTACAAGTCAAAGATTCATCACTCTGTATATGTATGAGACGCATTCACTACACAATTGGTTGGTGTGGAAGCTCAGACATAGCAGAAAAAAAAGGGAAACAAGAAGTATTTTCCATCAATCTACTCTGGTTGATAATGTGGTAAGATTCAAATGTGTGGATGAATTTTCTTCAATTGGAATTCACATGGAGCGAATTCACCAATTCAATTTTCTGGAAATTGCAATAATTTTCATCTAAATATGTGCCAAAATAATGCTTAAATCAAAGAAATATTGAAAAGCATTCAAAATGCCTAAAAACGCAATCTAAAATTCTAAAATAGGTATGTTAGCATGACATGGTTATGTCAGTTGTTTCATTTCAATTAAAAAGAAATAAGTCTCTACTGGAAAAAATACAACACAAAATTATGAATTAGTATTTTTCGACAAGATTCGATTCAGCCATATTGTCTAAATCCATACTTCCATACTCATATTATAAATGTGAATGTCCGTGTGTTTGTTTGTCCTCTATGGACTCAGGAACCCGATGACCGATTTTGATCAAACTTTCACTATATTGTAGAGAATTTTTTTTGGGAGGTTTTCATGTAGGATTCATCTGTAAGAAATAAGAAAAAATATTAACTTTTCATGAAAAATCCCGGTACTTTCCGGCTTTTACATGCGACGCTGCGTAAACTATTAGAGATAGAGGAACATGGTCAGAAACAATTTTGTAGTGCTCGAAAAGTTCTATAAAAAAGTCCATGACGGCATATGTCTAACTGCCGAAGACAACCCACGATAGCAATTCTTAACATTTTCAATTCAATCCAAAATAATGGTCAATTTGAAGAGGTCTTTTGACTGGCATGGAATGAATCAATATAAAAATGAATGTGACTTACCTGCGGCATTTATTCCTGATCAAAAATGCTTTTTACAGTATAGTTTTCTAATGGATACTTTGAAAGTTACAGTAGGTTGAACGAGTGTGAACTTGAGCAAGAAATTATGGAATCTATAAGCGACATCGTTTTGTCATGTATGCACGTGCTGTCTCTCCATCGATACGAGGTTATGAATGTGGGGTTGCGGACCTATCAGAACCGTTTTAAATTGAAATATAACGCGAGCGGAGCCGCGGGTATGAGCTTGTCTAGTGATTTTTGTAAATCTGTATGAAAGAGTCTATTTGACTACTGACCATTTATGTAGTCTGCAGTGCAGTGTATGTAAAAAAACTACGGAGAATCGAAACAGAGAATATATACCGAATTTCATCCAGGTGTGAACACCTGATTTTCTTGATCCATATTACATATTTGTTAAATAATAATCTCCGTTTTATTTCAGTATTATAATGAGTTCATTACGGTCCTTAAATCAGTGCTGTAATGAACTCATTATTGTTTTCAGTTATAATTATAGCTTTGTGGTTGTCAGCACTGACTTCCTATCCTATCCTTACACTATCGTAATCTAGCAATTTTCGTCATTCACACCAACTGCCAAGAAACAATTCAAAATTCACTAGAATATAGAATCAGAATTTTACATTGAATTTCGACAGTATTTCACAAAACTTGACTAAAATAGAAAAAATATCGTCTAATATACGATAGAGAAGGTAATTCGAACACTCATGCGTTCGAAAACTCGTTCCTTCGTGTCTCGTTTTCGAAATTTGCATTCATGTTGGAACAGGAGTCGATTCTGCCACTTGTTTCAGAATATTACTGAACTGATACAATTCAACCTAGTTAACGAATATCAAATCGAGCTGTAGAAAATTTTCCTTCCGGATATAACATTGCTAAGCTCACCGAGTATACTTGGATCCGATATCTCGAATATGAACACACATGCCAAGACCAGTCGGTTACCAAGATTACAAACAAGCCTTAATTGCGTTCCCGCCAGCGCAAACACAAGATTTCGCAAAAATTCGTACCTATGTTTGAAGTTCATTAGAGGCGAATTCAAATTACCAACCGTGCTCTCATAATTAATGACCTTTCCCGTTTAGCAGAATCAATTCTCCGGGGACTCTCTGTGCCGAACGTAGCAAAGGGTGTTCTGCTTATCGCGGACCAATGTTAAATGCCTGAAGGATCGTCAACATTAATTAGTACTCGAGCAAGAGGGAGCCATGGAAGTTTACCAGTTAATTAGTAAAAACCCACCCGCTCCGGTCGTGCCAAACATGTCTAAATGTAATTAGAAAAACTGCAACAATATGAGATAACGTTGAATTATTTCGGGGTTTTCTTCTCCCTCCAATTAGCGAAGAGTTAAATTATTATTCCCGGAACCTCCCCTCTTCCCTGCGCCTCACCCCTGGTGGCGGATGCCGTTTTTTTGCATAACTAATGAGTTGATATGGAAAAGGGGGCAAATTGGCGGAAACGCTATATTTCAAACGCGATTTATGGAAGTTCAGCAGCCGGTTCTGAACTGCGGAGATTTGTCGCTGTTCTGTTTTCAGAACATCTAGAATTAACTCCATCTAGCGTTTGAAATTTGAATTGACTCGTAACTGGAGTTTGGAATCCAATCACTAAAAATTGTATCAGGATTCGATTCACCACATAACTCAGCAATTTATTCAGGATAATGACCAAAGGCACTGCCATCTTGAACTACGCAGAAAGCTGGGACTGAATATATCCACAAAAACTGGAGCTGCCTTCTTGGATATAGAAAAAGCATTCGACACCAAGGTTTGATCTACAAAATGATGGAACATAAATTTCAATCGAAATTAATACAATTCATGCAGTCCTACTTGAAGAAAAAATAATTCGAAGTGAACATTAATGGCATAAGATTAACCACAAGGAATATCGAAGCAGGAGTGCCTCAAGGATCGGTCCTAGGTCCGTTAGTATTCAATATAAACATGTCGGATATACCCGAAACGAGAAGTAAAAAAGCTCAATTTACTTACTAATCAATATCGGAATATTTGAGGAAATGGAGAATTTAGGTGAACGCAAACAAAACCGTTGCTATACTATTTGGATCGACAAGACATATCTAAGAAATGGAAAAAATCATGATCGACGGCTAAGGGATTGTATGGAGTAAGCATGCGAAATATCTTGGGGTCTTAAATGAGCAAGAGCTGAAATTCAACAAACAAATAGAAGAAAATAGGAAAAGAACAAGACAATTACATGGATGTTTATACCAACTCCTCAACGGAGGAAGCAAACTGTTATTGGAAAATGAGATCCGAATAATAAAATCAGTACTCATACCCAGCATAAAGTATGCCGCACCTATCAAGCATAACGTAGAAACTATAAGAAAAAAAACATTCAAAGTACTCTAAACAGAGCAATCAGAACAGCACTTGGTGCTTGCATATTAGCAATAAACAGACCAGCGAAGACCTGAAAATCAAAACTATAGAGGAAATAGTAATTGAACAGAGAAAGAAAATGGTTCAAAGAATGAAAAACAAACGATCAAATAAAAAGGAAAGGGTATTTGAAATTTCTGTCAGAAAGAATGACAGAAGAGCGTATATAGCTCAATATTCACACTGCAACTGGAAAAAAACTAAGTAAAATGGAGAAGAATTTTCTGAAAACAAGTAGTTAATAGTTTAAAAGGGGTTACAGTCCAATTCGACCTGATGGTCTATTGTGCCCCCTGACAAAACTTTACAGCTCGCCTTCCAGTCCCAGAGATCTTATGAAATCCAATAGATATTCAGGCTTCAGTGAGGATAATTCCTCGCACCTACAGGTCTCTTGACCAAAGCATTGTTTCCTTTGGCTTACAATGCCAAAGCATTCTGTGACTAGGAGAATAGGAGTTTCTTCCTCTTCCCCACAGAATCTACACTCGTCAGTGTCCGATACGCCCATTCTCAGCAAGTGCTTTCTGAGGCGACAATGTCCTGTAAGAAAGCCAGTGAGGAGGTGTAGTTGGTTTTTACTGAAATCCAAATATTTTTTGGATCGTGCAGTTTCAAAATTCCGAAGGAACTTTTTTGAGTGATCCAACCAGATTCTTCTCCAGAAACTCCTTATTTGAACATTTTGCTATACCACAGAATGGTTCTGGGCCAGTGAGTGGTTTCCGAGCACCCTCTCTAGCAAGTTTATTGGCCTCTTCGTTACTTGTGATTCCCGAATGACCAGGAACCCAGATTAAAGAGACCTCATTTTTCTTGCCTACCTCATTGAGTTTGCTCCGGCATTCTCATGTTGACTTTGAGTCGATGACATAGGAGTTCAGTGCTTTAATAGCAGCTTGACTATCTGAGTGAATAGCAATTCTGATAGTTCCTCTCTAGATTAATATCTAGACATCTTTCGATTGCTAATATTTCTGCTTGCAGAACACTCACACGGGAGCGTAACGATAGTGAACACTTGGCTTTGGCCCCGTGAACCCCAGCGCCAGCTCCCGTGTTGGTTTTAGAACCATCTGTATACCATTTAACAGTATTTCATTTGAACTTTTGGTCGGTGTATTCCCGCTCCCGAACCATCTTGCGTAGATGGTTCGGGCAGACATCCATAGAAATTTTCAGAGCTGCGGTTTCCCGCACAACAATAGCCATTTGGATCGCCAACCTTCGTAGGGAGACGGCGTCCTAAGAAGAAGAAGAAGAAGATTCCCGCTCCCATTTTTTTTGCATAGCATCGTACTGAAGTTTTTCTCGTACTTACTTTCTTGACCATTACATCACTAGGAAGGTTCGCAGATGAGATGTAGTTATTCAGAGTGTACCAGACACCTAATTCTCTCATTACATGCGTCTTCTCTAGATATTCTGAGGATGGCCTCATGCATGGACCATCCTGTCAATCACCAGATGTAGGGGTGTGAGATCTGTTATAATCTCAAGTGCTCTCAAGTAAAAAAAACAGGAAAAATGAGATGAGAGGCTTATTGAAAAAATGTAACAGTCCTCATACAAAGACCAATGATCATCATCGACTTCTAATCAGAACAACACTTCATCCAGATAAACCTTCTGTTAACCTGTCTGATAGTATGCATGTACACATTGCTCAGCTGAATCCCTAGGCCTAGATAAACGTCCTTAATAGTCCATCCTGTAGAAAGAACATAAATAAACCCGATGACAACAATTCTAAGAGCACGTCCTTCATAACGCTCCATATTTTCCAGGGACTCGATACGATTCCTACCTTTTCCAGGTTTTTAATGATGCCCAGGAGTATCCGTGGAGCATCATCCAAGTGGATTACACAATTTCTGAATTGCAAAATCCCACAATACTCCAATCACTTCTTTTCGATTTAATAAACAATGTCATATTCCCGATCTTTGTCTTGTTCCTGCTGGATAAGACTTCTAATTAGGACAGCACACCATCCAGATGTATCTTCTGTTCGAAAGTAGGATGCAGGTACACATTTCTTAGCTGAATCCCTTGGCCTAGATAAACGTCAACAATAGCCTCTCCTGTAGAAAGAACTCGTAATTAAACTCGATGACAATAATTCTAAGAGCGCGTCATTCATAACGCTCCATATTTTCCAGGATCTCGATACGATTCCTACCTTTCTACAATCTCTGAATTACAAGATCTACCAATACTCCAATCACTTTCTTTCGATTTTGTCATATTCTAGATCTTCATCTTTTTCCTGCTAGATGAATCTTTTAATTACAACAATACTCCATCCAGATATATCTTCTGTTAACCTGTCTGAAAGTATGCATGTACACATTGCTCAACTGAATACCTAGGCCTAGATAAACGTCCTTAATAGTCCCTCCTGTAGATAAAACCTAAATAAACCCGATGACAACAATTTTAAAAGCACGTCCTTCATAACCCTCCATATTTTCCAGGAACTCGATACGATTCCTACCTTTTCTAGGTTTGTTATGATGCCCAGAAGTACCTGACGTGGAGCATCATCCGAGTTAATGACACAATTTCTGAATTTCAAGATCTCACAATACTCCAATCACTTCTTTTCGATTTAATAAACTATGTCATATTCTCGATCTTTGGCTTGCTCCTGCTGGATAAGACTTCTAATTAGAACAACACTTCATCCAGATGTATCTTCTGTTTGATAGTAGGATGCAGGTACACATTTCTTAGCTGAATCCCTTGGCCTAGATAAACGTCAACAATAGCCTCTCCTGTAGAAAGAACTCGTAATTAAACTCGATGACAATAATTCTAAGAGCACGTCCTTCATAACGCTCCATATTTTCCAGGATCTCGATACGATTCCTACCTTTCTACAATTTCTGAATTACAAGATCTACCAATACTCCAATCACTTTCTTTCGATTTTGTCATATTCTAGATCTTCATCTTTTTCCTGCTAGATAAATCTTTTAATTACAACAATACTCCATCCAGATATATCTTCTGTTAACCTGTCTGAAAGTATGCATGTACACATTGCTCAACTGAATACCTAGGCCTAGATAAACGTCCTTAATAGTCCCTCCTGTAGATAAAACCTAAATAAACCCGATGACAACAATTTTAAAAGCACGTCCTTCATAACCCTCCATATTTTCCAGGAACTCGATACGATTCCTACCTTTTCCAGGTTTGTTATGATGCCCAGAAGTACCTGACGTGGAGCATCATCCGAGTTAATGACACAATTTCTGAATTTCAAGATCTCACAATACTCCAATCACTTCTTTTCGATTTAATAAACAATGTCATATTCTCGATCTTTGTCTTGTTCCTGCTGGATTAGACTTCTAATTAGAACAACACTCCATCCAGATGTATCTTCTGTTTGATAGTAGGATGCAGGTACACATAGCTCAGCTGAATCCCTAGGCCTAGATAAACGTCATCAATAGCCCCTCCTGTGGAAAGAACTCTTAAATAAACCCGATGACAATAATTCTAAGAGCACGTTCTTAATAACTTTCTACAATTTATGAATTACAAGATAACCCAATACTCTAATCACTTTCTTTCGATTTTGTGAGCTGTCATATTCTAGATCTTTATCTTGTTCCTGCTAGATGAGTCTTTTAATTACAACAATACTCCATCCGGATGTATCTTCTGTTAACCTGTCTGATAGTATGCATGTAGGTACACATTGCTCAGCTGAATCCATAGGCCTAGATAAACGTCATCAATAGCCCCTCTTGTATAAAGAACTCGTAAATAAACCCAATGACAACAATTCTAAGAGCACATCCTTCATAACGCTCCATATTTTCCAGGGACTCGATACGATTCCTGCCTTTTCCAGGTTTATAATGATGCCCAGAAGTACCTGATGTGGAGCATCATCCAAGTGGATTACACAATTTCTGAAATGCAAGATCTCTTGTTGTCCGGTCCCGGTTGACCATTCCCAGCAGAATAAACATGCGTGGCGATAACAAGACGAATGCGCAAAAGGGCCTCGTCTATTCATCGGAAATTTTAATAGCCATTTCGAGACGATGTGATTTTCCGGTCGAGGAATCAGCGTTCATGACCCGGCTCGTTATTCTGTATCGACAATTTATTGCATGCAAGTTATATTCTAATGGGGCCGGCCTGGGCATGCAAGAATGGCTTGACTGACGATCGCCGTCTTCAATTTTTTGGGGTTTTTAAGGACCAATTATCGGACATGATGGGGTCCTTGCGACCGGTAATCAGAGTTGTTTGCTCGCGAAAATCGTTAGGGGGTTCGTTCGACTGCGATGGGGGCTCTGTGAAGAAAGAAGGAGGAATGGGCGAGCCCGGAATTCGGTTTGCACTGGTAGACAGGATGTTCTTGATTTTAGATAGAACCTGGCGATCCCACCAAGAACATTTCCATGTGAAATATTGTCCAGACGAGATCATTGCTCACATTGTCAATAGTATATTCTAAAACAAGTATTCCAACACAAATCCGTTATTGGCTACTTCCAAAGTTCAAGATATATCAACAAACTGAAAGAACCTTTGGATTTGTCAAGAAAAAGTAGCTCGTAAATTCCTAACTAAAAATAATCAACATTGGCAGAATAGTATATTCTAAAACAAGTTTCGGAATGAGCTTCTATTCCAACACAAATGCGAAATTCGAAAACGAGCGACGAAGGAGTGAGTTTTCGAAAGCATGAATGTTGGAATTTCCTTCTGCAACGAGTATAAGACGATATTTTCTCTATATATATTTCAGTGAAGTTTTGTGAAATACTCCCGAAATTCAAATAAAAATTCAAATTAGTGACTTTGTATTGTATTTTGGCAGTTGGTGTGACTTATGAAATTTGAAGGATTACGGAATTTGAATTGATTTGATTTGAAAATTGAGAGGATCGGAGGTCAGTACTGACAACCACAAAACGAAAAATATAACTGAAAAGAATGCTGTAATAGAGAAACATTACCAAATTCTCCTTTCAGAATGCAAGAGCAATGAGATCCGTTCATGACATAAATGTGGCGGAATAAGAATAAGTATTTCCCAAAGATCCCCCCTCTATTTTGGACCAAAGTTGTACAACATGGTACCCGAAAGTATCAGGAAGTTAACATTCAAACAGTAAAAACGAAAAGCTAAAGATTTTCTTCTCGCCAACTTGAATACTGTTAGTATTTTCTAGCCATGGATGACTCCTTAATGTTTTGTTTTTTTCCTTTTTAGATTTTCGCTACATGTGACCCCATTTATAAATATTCTTTCTTATATTTAATAACTGGTTTCTCTTGCTACAATGGACACTTTAGTATGTATAACTGTACACTTTGCATGACTGCAGCAAGAAGCGAAGACCAGAAAACACGCATTGCTTAGGTGCGTCTTTGCTCTTGATGAGTTAATAATGTATAGTATGATAGTATTTGTTGCAATGTATAGGATAAAGTGTGAATACATGATGTATTATTGAAAAAAACACGTGTGGCACTCGAGGACTGCCGCGGTAAAGCTATTGCTTTGCATCTATTCAAAAATGAGAAGATAATATTGTTGATTTAAAATATTTATTTATCCCACCATACATGTAGGTTATTCAGGAATGTTTATCATTGAAACTATAGGTTTGGTAACTGAAATAAGAAACATAAGTTCGAAACTTAATGTCTTCCAAATATCTGGAAAATACCGCGTCAATAGTGATCCCATATTTTGTTGTGGATTCTTGTGGATCATTATTCATTTTTAAATTAAATTTTTCCGAAAGAAAAGTTGTCAACCGCTCTGATTTTTTATCAGCGAAGTTAATGTTGAAATTGCCAGCCAAGATAAATGGAAATTTAATACCATTTTTACCAAGAACTTTCGACCCTTCTTCAGTGTACTCTAGTAAAATGCGATGAATAAAATGCTCTACCTCGTACAATTTTGGATTCGGAGAAATGTAAATTGCTACCATGACTATGTGTAGGCCATTTCTAAGTTTGCATAAGCATGCACAAATATCTCCAACAAATGAGCGTCTAACATTAACATCGCTAACGTCTTCAATATTTATTTCAATATTCGGAGTCATAATATTAGTAACATTATTACTATTTTGGTAAGTAGCTACCCCACCTTTTGGAACAGTATCTCGTTTGAATTGAACAATACAATTGAAATTAGGTATTTCAATCGGATTATCACGCGTCAAGCATGTTTGGGTAAGAAACAACACATTGGTTTGTCTCGTAACTGAATCATGTGAATCGTATTTGTGACTATGTAAACATTGGCAATTAAAAGTCATTATTGAAATGCCACTTCTATTTCTAATGAAATCTAAGACACCTTGAACTATAGTCTGAACACTATTTAAAGACAGTCTTTTGAATTCTTGCAACAAAGATGCAGTCGATGCAGCTTGTCTTCGATTATGATAAAACCTAAATGCAAAATTATCTGATTTTGTCGTAATATACAATTTTTCAATATAAGTTACCCGAGAGAGTGCAACATAGACGAGTTCCTGAGAATGTGATTTACTATACTCATATACTATTTCGTCAAAAGTTCCACCTTGTGACTTATGTATAGTTAGAGCAAGAGCTGAAGTTAATGGAAAATGTTTGCGTTTGGCTATACATTTTCCATCCGATGTTAATGAAATATTTTCAGTTCGTAATTCAATGGGAACAGCGAGATTGCCGACTCCATTTTGCACTGCTAGAGTGGCTGCAAGCATCCGTCTAGTCGCAAGCACCCAAACACCGTGCCGAAGTCTGCCGAACTGAACTGACAATACACGGCTGTGTTAGGTTTTTTCGTTACGGAATTTCTACATTCGGTCGTCGCGCTCAAAGCCTGAGATAAAAGCTATGCAATAGCTTAAAAAAATTAGATGTCTTATCCAGCAGGAATAAGACAAAAATCAAGAATATGACATAGTTCACAAAATCGAAAGGAAGTGATTGGAGTCATTTTTCTCCATTTTGATGGCCTAAACAACAATGCGCTGATAGACTTTATTTGAAAATCGGTGTTCATCAATTAACATTCTGGTTGTCACCTGAATTTCCCAATCGTTATATTTGCCCACATCGTTCCGCTACTGTTCCCTCCTCCGCATTTCCACGGCATCAATCCCGGCTTCCCGGCACACTCGATAAGATCGGGAAATTCCCCTAGAAACGACGTCGAAAAAAGAACAGATGAAAAGGCGATTATCCCGATCATTGGCTGAGTCATCCGGATGTTGCCCTAATCATTTAATCCTGTAACATCGCAGAAGCACCTAATTTCCAAGCTTTGGGAGAGATAATCATTCACTGATAAAATTGGACATCGTGATTTCTGGTATGAACTTCGATTATTGGAGGAAGTACAGGAGGGAATGAAAAACTTTCGGCTTCTTTTGCAGATCCGGAGCAATGGGGAGAGATGGATTGGAGGTGGTGAAGAATGGGAGATGATTTTTGGCATGTTAATAGTGAATATTTGATTCTGAGAAGGATTTGTCTTCGACCAGATTGATAATTAAAAATTATAGTCAGTGCTTTTGTTTGTGTATTAGACGATATATTCTCTAGAGTTTCAGTCAAAATTTGTGAAATAATGCCGAAATTCAATGAAAAATTAAAATTGAACATCCTAGTGACTTTTGTATTGTATCTTCGCTCTTGGCAGTTGATGTGATTATTACGAAAATTGGGAGATTTCGGAATTTGAATTGACATGTGTTGAAACGCCCAATTATTTCGCTACTGTTAAGCCAAACTTGCATTGGGGCCGTATTTAGGGCCACTCCTGAAATCTCATAGAGTGAAAGAGGATGTACGCAGTTCTTTTCAGCATGTGATAGGAGATATGGAGATTCTCTTTCGACGAAACTAGATGTCGCCACTTCGTGATATTTTTTGTTCAGAATGACTCAACTAACTAAGATTTTGTCCCTGAGTTGTATGGGATACTGATGATGCCAAATAAGGCAGAAACCGGTATATCTCTCCTTTCAGTGAAAAAATCTGATATCATTTCTCCAACCTCATGAAAAAGATCTGGGAGCCTAGGAATTGAAATAGTATATTCTAGAACAAGTTGCATGAGTTCCTATTCCAACACGAATGCGAAGTTCGATAGCATGAGTGTTGGAATTGCCTTTTGCAACTAGTATTAGACGGTATTTTCTCTATTTCAGTAAATTTTTGTGAAACCTCTCGAAATTTAAATGAAAATTCAGATTAGTGACTTTTGTTTTGTATCTTGGCAGTTGGTGTGACATACGAAATTTGACAGATCACGGAATTTGAATTAATTTGATTCGAAACTTGATTCGATCGGAGGTCAGTACTGACAATCATAAAACGAAAAATATAACTGAAAACAATGCTGTAATGAGTTTCATTACAGCACTACTTTTAGTACTGTAATGAACTCATTACGATACTGAAATAGAGAAATGATATTTATTTCGTTTTTTCTTCCCACAAATGAATCGACAAATTTTTGCTGCATTTATGCTGTCTTGTGCCATGAATATTTTCACGAATATTCTTCAGATTGTCCGGCAAATTACGAAAATGAAAAAAGTCAGCCCTGCACTTTTATGATACAAGACCAGAAGGCATTGATATTCTTACACGAGTTCAAAATTCAAAAACGAGCCAGGAAGTGGCTAGTTTTTGAATGAACGAGTGTTAGAATATAGAAAATAATGAAATATTTCCGTAGATATCGTTTTGTGATTTTTGCATTGTAAAATATTGATTAGCAGAACTGTTTTAGTCCAGTCAATTAAGGGTATTCATCTCGGAATAACTGGCAGTAAACATGGGAAAGCTTTCATTTTGACCTCTCAAAACTTGTCTCAAACCCTACCGACTGTAGGGTGTCCGCGTCTACAGAGTGTTTCAGAAAAAGGTGACCATCTCTCTAAGATAGATAGAAAACGGAAAAATAATAGGGGTTTGTTCAGTATTCAATTTTCGTAACGCCATCCGTATTCAAGATACAGGGCGATGAAAAAGAAAAAATATACACATTTTTTACGATTTGCAGAAACTACTGGCAACATTCTCATGAAATTTTACACGAATATGTTTTGGAAGCTGATACATCTGATGAATGTGTTTTGATGACTGACTCTTATAGAGGGCGCTAGTTACGAGGTTCATATCAAGTTGTTTTGAATATAACTTTTTTTTCGAACCGTGTAACTAGCGCCCTCTATGAGTGTCAGACATAGAAACACACTCATCAGATGTATCAGCTTCCAAAACCAATTCGTGTAAAATTTCATCACATTGTTGTCAGTATGTTCGGCAAAATCATTAAAACTGTGTATATTTTTTTTTCCAATGCCCTGTATCTTGAATACGGATGGCGTAACGAAATTTTTTCACTGAACAAACCCCCATTATTTTTTAGTTTTCTATCTATTTTAGAGAGATGGTCACCTCTTTTCGAAACACCCTGTATAAAATTCTTCGTATTAAAGTTAAAAAAATTGCCTTTTTGCAAGTTTTTATGGAATATCTCAGTTCCTATAAGATTATCGCTATTTTCACTCATTATAATTATTGTAGAGGAATAAATTCTCTACAATTTTTGTTTCGAAAGTTTTTTTGTAGGGTGCCCACGTCTATAAAATTCTTCGGTTCAAAGGTCGAAAAATCGACTTTTTGGAAGTTTTTAAGAAATATCTCAGTTCCTATAATATTTTCGCTATTTTTATTGATAATAAATATTGTAGAGGGATAAATTCTCTACAACTTTTGTTTCAGAAGTTTTTCTGTACTTCGAACTATTTTTGAGATAAAGGGCAGGGAGCGCGCAGTGTTTTACTATGTCGAGTATCATTCGAGCGTAGGACATATACATATATTTGAACGAGACTGGCGACTCAGCTCTAATGATGAACGAAAATTGTTTCATAGATTGTGCCGCGAGTGTGTCCATTTGTACCGTTCAGATTTTCAGATAAAATCAACAGGTTTTCCCTCAAACGGAGAAATTAAGAAAAATTTGTAGATTGTGAGAAAATCAGCATACCTGGCAACAGTGAGTGTGAAGTTAGCCCAGTATTTCCGGATTTTCGAAAAAAAAATTTTTATTTGTGCAATTTGGTTTTCATTCCACTTTTTTCGAAACTCCAAAAGCGCTTCGCACCCATCGGGCAACCAGATTCGCGCCCGGATCTGACCCCATCGCGGTGATCATTATTAAACGCTTTGTTCAGCAAGAAGCCCTCTCCGATAGCTGCCGAAATCTCCAGTAATACCAAGCCCGACGTTCAACCGCTACGCCAGATTTTGCAACGATAGCGGATGATCGAATCTGCCCAAGAAGGCGGGACATCGGAATGATTAAATTTATGGGATCACTACCGGGACGTTCTTTTATTTCAAACTAACTTCCCATTCGGATTCAGATTTCTTCGGCTTCTGTCAGTGCGGACCAGACAAATTGACTCGTTTTTCGTCGAATTGACGCGGGGCAGAGACATCTTGGGCCAAATTGGTTGTTATTCCTCTGGAAATGTTGCGGGTCCACACCTATTTCTGGTAGATCTGGAATTAGATACCGAATGACCGTTTCGATGGGGACTCTATTCGGGATTTGGCTGATGGACGGGAATGCGAGCGAGAGCCTTGGAATGCCCTCTAAATAAATGCGAAGGACTGGAGGATTTCC
The DNA here is from genome assembly GCA_038502775.1 of Hippodamia convergens. NCBI lineage: Eukaryota > Metazoa > Arthropoda > Insecta > Coleoptera > Coccinellidae > Hippodamia > Hippodamia convergens. The sequence goes on from CM076610.1 coordinate 43,258,694, forward strand.
CGAAAGTTTGTAGAAATCACCATTCCAAAAACACAGCTCCTAGAAGATGTTGGCGAATTGACGATTTTCAGGTTTTTTCACAGATATCGTCTGTAATAATCTTCGAATAAAAAAGGAAAGGAAGAACTTTTAATGAAATCTGAAGGCGTCCGCGAAGGTCTACCAATATGGCTGTCAAATGTTTCCGGTTTGCAGTAGTAACCTTCGGATAAAGAAGAAAAGATGGAGCGATTTTGCCGATTGCATTGCTTGAGTGTTGAACGGAACTGATTAAGCTTGTTGATATGTGTTCACCATTTTAGAAACTCGTTAATTATGATTCCCAAGAATTTTAACGAGAACCTCCGGCTTCTTCGAATGCTTGCCCATTTATATTAATATTTGACGGTTTTTCCTTGACTTTACTAGATTAAAATATAATTATATTAGTTTTCCTGTTTTCCTCTCATCGATTCTTGAGTCATTTTGAGTGAACCATTCCTCAGGTGATAGTATAGTCCTAGCAGTATAGTTGAGAGCATTTTTGTGGTATTGATGTCATTGTCAGCAACTAAGAAGTATTTAGGTGTACAACTTTGCTTCCGCAGTTTTTTTTTTCGAAATTCGAGATTTTACAATAAAAAACTTGTTTTACATTTTGAATCGATCCACGAATCTTTCCAATTTTTTTTTTCTTCATAAGACCGGAAGTGCTGGTCAGCAAAATTTGTTAGCTCTACGCCTTTCACCTTGTCAGAAACATCGTTAAAAACATTATAGGAATAGTATAAAGGTAATACTCTTTCTGAAAGTTTTTTTAGTTTTATATTAGAAAAAATCCTTCTTCTTCTGATAATGTAATATAAAAAATCATAAATATGATGGTGAAATGAAAAATTTTCATAGCAGCTTTGAAAACCAACTTAACTTGTCATTATTATTACTTCGAAGAATTATTGCTCAGAATCTCTTCTGAATCTAAATTCAATGAAAATTGATTCAATTTGCATTCTCAACTTATTTCAATGAAAGTGTCCTAAAAGATTCTACTGTATGAAATAATTTGATTCCATTCGAGATATTGTTATCTTTGGAATAGCATTTTCTCTTAATCTAACCATACTATGCAGTTCGATCGAATCTTTAGTGAAATGATTAGAACAATTCAGCATTTGGTTTTATTTCGAAATTATCCTCATTTACTATCATTAACCATTATGAAGCTAGTTTCTTATCACGGGGAAAACTGAACCGATTGCAAATATTATCATGTTTGAAATTATTTAGAAATACCGACCACATGACTATAAAGAGACTTAAATTTTCAAATACACTGCGCAAAAAAATTAACGCACATTCTGAAAATCTCAATTCTAATGAGAGTTAACTCTACATTGACTTTATAACTTATTTTTTATGTTCTCTCGGGAAGGTTTTGAACGAAACAAGACACATTGAATGGAAAAAAAATTCAGGATTTCACCGAATCTTATGTGGAAGAAGAGAAATGAACAATTTTCAAAATACTGAAATGCTGATTTGCTGATAAGTGATTGGTATTTCCACCCCTTGTGTTAATTACAGCTCGGCAACGACGGTTCATACTCAAAATGAGTGATCTTAAAATGTTCTGATCTAATCCTTCCCAGATTTCTCCGAGTTGGATTCCTAAGTCATTAAGAGTAGCTGGATGATTTTCTGAACTTCTCAGCCTTCTATTGAGGTTGTTCCAAACCTGCTCAATCGGATTGAGATCTGGACTTCTTGCTGGCCATTCCATTCGAGAGACTTCAACCTCTTCAAGGTACTCCTGAACGATGCACGCACGATGGGGTCTGGCATTATCGTCCATGAAAAAGAAATTTTCACCAATGTATGGGGCAAATGGCACTACATGCTCTTCAAGAATGTTCCTTATACATATACTTATCAGCATTCATAGCTCCATTATCAACGACCACTAGGTCTGTGCGAGCAGTCGAAGATATTCCACCCCATACCATAATCGATCCTCCCCCGAAACCAGTAGTATTCAGGAAATTGCACTGAACATATCTTTCATGTGGACGTCTGTATACAAGGGAACGTCGATCACAATGGTAGGGGCAGAATCTAGACACATCTGTGAAGAGAACTCTTTCCCAATCGGCCTCTTCCCAATGGATATGCTCTCTCGCAAAATCCGAACGCGCCCTTCGATGGGCTGGGGTAAGAACTGGGCCTCTTGCCGCGACACGAGGCCTCAAATCATATTCTCTGAGGCGATTTATTATTGTCTGAGTGCTAATTTGCACCCCCTGAGTGCTCAAGCTTATTTTGAAGGAGGCAAGCGGTTGCAAACCGTTGTCTCAACGAAGAAACTCTCAAGTAACGTTCTTGAATGGCAGTTGTTACCCGTGGTCTACCCTGTCCTGGTCTTCGGACATTCATACCTGTCTCCCTGAATCGCTGCAACATTCTGGACACACTTGTATGGGAAACTCCAAGCCTTTCTGCAATTCTTGTGTATGTCCACCATTCTTCTCGCAAACTACCTCTTGGGTCAAATTGCGTGTTTAGCGTTGCATATAGTGATCGAGTGTAGAAAATCAAACGAAAGAAAAACTATTGATCACTAGAATTGATCGTGAACAACTGATTTTAGAATGGAGCCAATACATTCAAAATCTGATAATATCATCTTTTTTTATTCCTGCTGGGAAAAAACATCTGTATTGAAGAAAAACGTTGAAAATGGATAACATATGCATGCATAATTCTGATAAAAATAATTATCATTGAGAACACCTTCAGTTGTAGAATAAATTTGAGATTTCCATAGTGTGCGTTAATTTTTTTTGCGCAGTGTAGAATAATAAATATAACACGTAGATTGATCACAGGAGTATACAACAAATTAAAATAATTATTAATTCAATATCTACGCCTATAGGTTGTCCGTTAGATTAGGTTATGTTACCGGAGATTTAATTATTATTTCACACTGAATCGGAGAAATAAAAATGAACTTACCGATGAAAGCTTATATTCTGATCCCTTGTTTTTTATTCTAGTACAACCAGATGCGACATAGCTAACTATTTTTCCAAGTTGAATCACTTCAGACAGCTTAATTCATTCGGAAGACATAAACAAATAATGAGTCACAAAAGGTCTACCAAGATAGCTACTTGCGTTCGCCACTCAAACAATGCAAATCTGTCTATCATTTCCTTTGATGCATGTTATTTTGTTTTGAAATGTTCAGAAGTACGTACTACCAGATAGGTAGGTAGTGCCAGGCTGCTTAGTTTGTAATAGAAGAAATCACTGAGCCCGCCGAGGAAAACACACCCAGAGAGCAAAAAAACATCTCGGAGAAGTTAAAAAGTAGGAGATTTCGAGATATCAGTCCTTTATTTTTCAAATTTCGTGCCTGTGCAGCGATGCACGTTTTGGTTGAAATTTGGCAACGCCGAAATTATTTGACAACTGGTAAGGTAACCCAACCCAAACAAATTTTATTTCTGTTATGTGTATTTCAGTTCCTTACATAATCTGATTATTTATTTTTAGGAAGATTTCGTATAATGCGATAAACCGCATTAGTAATGCTTGTTAGTATCAGAGCGTTCTTCCGTTTGACTCGACACAAATTGCCTCATCAACAATTCCATAATTACGAGAGAATATCACCGATTTTTACATCAGGTAAGTCCAATTAATTATCTTACGGTTAATCACCGTTCCCCTACTCTGCATTATTTTAACGAAGCATGCAGACGGCCTCATTTTTAATCAATTTACACGTACATAGCTTCGAAGATGGTTGACAAAGTGGACAAAACTGAGCTCAAGAAGAAGTTGACTCCTATGCAGTATCATGTTACCCAAGAAAAAGGTACTGAGAGACCTTTTACAGGTACGTGTTTTTGAAACTTAATTGTTCGAATGGAATTAATTCTTATTTAATTATAGGATGTTATGATAAAACTTTCGAAGAAGGAACATATGTATGTATAGTGTGCGAGCAACCCCTTTTTAGCTCGAATACGAAATTTGATAGCGGTTGTGGTTGCCAGCCTTCAATGATGTCCTAGATAAGGGAAAAGTTAAACTGACCCCTGATACAAGCGGAGGTATGAGTAACATCCATTCATTTCAGCAATATTTTCGAAATACTAATGAAGGTGGAATTTGAATACATATCCAATAGAAATTGTACTCTTCAGAATGAAAAATTCAGTTTATTTGCTTCCTTCTCCTTTGTTGCTTCCGAAAAGTGTCTTGGGAATATTTTTTTGTATATTGTGCATGTTGTACATTTACTTTTCCATTAGTTTTGTAAATTTTCTTTTTTCACTAAAAAAGCTAGATATTCCACTTCTTTCGATAAAATTCCCTGGATTGGATATTTTCCTTAGATGTACTTATATTGAAAGTTAGAAAGACCTGTTAAACTCTATAGTATATACTTCATTTAGTGAAAATATATTCCCATTTCGGTAACCGTAAATTTTGAAAAATTCATTTAATTCCAATGACTGAATGTATTCAAATGAAGCTTCAATTAGCATTGATGCATTGTGTGTGGTTATTGGCAGAATAATTATCGTCTTTATCTACCATATAGTTCTATAGGTTTTCCATTATCTTAGGACAGTGACTGAATATGATAACTATCTATAGTTCCAAATAATTTTAAATCGAGATTAGATCAGAGGAAAACTTCTATTGATAACTCAAATGAGCATCATTTTCAATTCAAAGGAATGTATCATCTTATTGTAATCAAAAACTAATAATTGATGAACCAGTTTAAACTATGAAACAAGTTTAAATCCTGTTGTGGTTGAATGTTCAGTCTCATCTTGGTATGAAATTGAAGGAATGCCACATGTTGTTCTTGATATTTAAAGAACAATTTTATTAGTGAACTTGTTTGAAATTATGTTAGAATTTTGAAATCACAGTCAGACTGAGAATGGGTTGTCATATTCAGTTCTCTTGGTTGCCGCTGTATGAAATCTTCTTTCGGAAAAGGCTCATATCTTAAACCTAGCTCGATCCTAACCTTGAGTGGTGTTGCATACTAGTCAATAATGAAGCTGAAGCTTGTGTGAAGTGACAACATATATTTGGGAATCTAATTTCGGCTATTTTCTCCTCCAATGCCACACAATTCGCAAAATTTTCACTGGTGATTGGTCTATCGTATACCCCAAACCCCCCTCCACCTTATCAATGGATAGTTGGTTCAAACCTTTTACTCCTCATATCCCAACCAGGACGCATACGGACGGAGGTGACATGCTCCAAGTGCGACGCACATCTTGGACATGTCTTCGACGATGGACCCAAACCAACCAGGAAGAGATTCTGCATCAATTCCGCTTCTATGAACTTTATTCCAGGCAAAACGGCAGATGACAGTTAGGACTGTCAAAGTTGACATTATAGTTAGGGTATTGCTTTTGTATTGAAATTATTTTTATATGAGAAATTATGATGTAGGGTTTAGTTTTGGTTAATTTAGATTTAATTCTATCAAAGAATCATGTTACAAAGAAAATAAGAAGGTTTACCTACCTTATTATCACTTTGAACATATGTGTCAAGATTCATTCATCTTAGGTGAATAAATATTTTAGCATTATCCTTCAACACAGTAATTCAAAAGAGAACTACTAAAACCGTTGTTACAATTACTTCAAGAGAATATTCTAGTCTTAATATTTCAAATATAAGTATTGAAATTGCTAACATCTGAAACATTTGAAATGATTTTGGATATTAAATTTTTTACAGATTTTATATTTAATACATAGATGTTTTTATTTTGATTTCGTGTTTGATCTAACTTATTTTAATCAAGTTTTTAAATTCTGATTATTGTAAATTAATTTTAAAATTGTTACTAATCAAATCATTTATGTATCTATCAATGACTCAACAATGTTCAGGAACGAATTCTTGTTAATAAATTATAAATGCTTCTGATTGTGTAGTTATTCGTGTTACATCTGGAAAATTTTACTATAAATTTGCATTATTGAACGAAATTTACTCCTTATACCTCAATGGCTTTATTAAATATAAGATTTATATTCTTGAATATCTAACTCCGCAAAGTGAATTTGGAAATTTCAACCCAGAGTAGAGAATTATTACTGCAAAGCTAGTTTTTTGAAAAAATAAATATAGACTTTATCATATTTTCGGAAAGTCCTTGCTAAACAGTGTGAAAGATAAATTAGAAATATTATTCCATCAATACTTGCGAGGTATGGTGTTTTCAGATCATAAACAATTTTGAACGATCTTCAATAAAAAAGGCACACTTCTTTACAAAAAATTTTAATATTTAACAAAATATAATCAACAGACGATGAAATTAGTTAATGATATGAGAATAAATACTTTGAAAAACTAAGATAAAAGTAGAAAAAGCGATATAATACATGTTTAATAAAATTGAACATATAGAATGACGTCCTGTCACAAATTCGTACAATAAAATGACTGCTGGGAATATAGAACGAATATTATCCTTTTGCTGCTAAGTTTTCGTTTAGGCCTTAAATTGGATGTGAGTAAAAAATGTTAGGTTCACAATTGAACAACTTGAATCTGTGAACGATATCGAGTTAATAAGTGTTAATATCTACTGGAAGATCTATTTGAAAATTAGAACTAGATCCTTGTGACAATCATACAGCATTCTCAGATAACAGCAAACAGGTTTCAATTGAATCTAGTTCCTAAAATAATTAACCAAAAAAAATTTCAAAAAAAGCAGAGCTAATTATCATTAATATAATAAATAGATTATTTTTGTAAAATTTTATTGTCAACAAGAAAATAATAATTGAAACCTGATTGCATCACACTAAAGTGAGTAAATCTCTGGATTATAACAGATTCATACCTGTGGACATTGCTTAGATTAATTATTCAAGTTATCACAACTGAAGTTCAAACTGACAGAACTGGTGTACATATAAAAATTTTCACAATAATTAAATTAAAATAAAAAATAACTGTCAATTCTACTCCTCAAGTGAACTTACAGTATCAAAATAGTAATGGCTGCAAGATATCAACACGTCAATTTCATTACTCTCCACTGATTAAAAGGCCAACATTATGATGTTATAGAAAATATTCGTACGTTATGACAGTTTTTCGCATTCAAAAATATAATATTAAAATTTCAATATTTTGGAAAATTAAAATCCATTTAAAGCTAAGAAGCATTCACATTTTGAAAACAATAATCGGGAGTATTATTCAATCGAATACAGAATAGGAAAATATTTTTCAATGTTAGATCCTCTTTTCGTACTAAGAATCAAAGTCGCATCACTAGACGATGATCATTTCAAACTTTTCACCTCGAAATTCAAAATAATTGACTCAAACAGCCCATAGTACAATCTGTGTGATATTATTAATAAAAAATACCAACTCTTGACTAGTTGAGACCAATGAAGTTGGCATGAATTGCTCAACAAATTGTACTACACCTGGGTTTCCAGAATATAACAAAACATTAAGTTTCTGAAAATCCCAAGTAGAAGATGGCACAGTAATTGATTAAAATCATAATAAGGTTCAACAGCTGAAATTTTTCTTCATCTTACTGTACGCCAACCCAATTTAGGTTCATGGAAATATTCTGTTGCATTAATTTTTGCATGTTTCCTCGAAACACGATATATCTGACCTGTATGAGTCAATAAGGGTAATTGAATGTCGTTATTCTTTCAGAAATGTGACTTGCGCAAACGTAACAACGTTTTCATATCATTTTTCCTCTCAACTTCTCTCGTTTTACACATTACGATAATGATATGATGAAGAGCAACATGACAATTGAAAAAAAGGTATCCATATTCTTGGGAAAAATAACTATTCAAATTCAGTCACGAATGATTTCAGACATAACTGGATCAAACACCTAACTAGTATCTCAAAAATAGTAACATTAAATCTTGTATTTCTACCTCACAAGCTGTAAGAGATCAGAAACTTGAGAATTGCTCTCTTTTAACCGTACTTCTGAAATGAGAATCACAAAATACAAGCATAAAAATAATAAATAATTATTTCTTTCGAGGATATTTATCCTATTTCCTCAAACAATCATTTGAACCATATCTCTATGAAAAATAAGAACTTTCGGTTAATTCGGGAAAAACGTCTGATACACCATAAAATGATTAAAAAAATAGGTTACTTCGAAGCCAAGACACCGACAAATTCATTTCTGCAATATAAAAGGAATCGATGAAGATCAAGAACTCAATTTCACATTCATCTTATGAAATAATATGATTCAATTTGATTATTTTAAGGGAAAGACGTAATCAGTTTGTTCTTAACGACATTTATGCATTAGAGACTGAGAAATATAGCAGTAGTAACAAAATTCTTATGTTTAAAATATTAAGATCCATAAAATTCCTGATTTAATTGAAAGTAGCATCCCAATATCCAATCTCCGATAAAAATAAAAATCAAGATACTTCATGAAAATATCAAAGTTACATAAAATCTTATTTTCTTGGATTAGGCACACTGCTCCTGTGATTTACAATTTTAAACTCGTACAAACTTACACTATCTAAATGCTTGTCTCACGAAAAAAGTAAAATGCTACGTCTACCCATATAACTAGAATTGCAAGAAGAGAAAATATATATTCATTTATATTTATATCATATATATAAAACACGACTATATTACATACGGACTCCTTTTTAGACTATGCATTTCTAGTAACATGGGTTAAATAGTTTGTCACATATAATACAACTGTTCTTGTTTATCATTCTTTCGTTTAATGCTAGTGTTGCTTTGTGGCATCTTTGGCTGCTAAAATAAGGGGCGTTAGACTTGCCAGGGGTCGGCTCACTTTCAAAAATGAATGCTGTAAATTACATAAACAAATTTTATCCTCGTTCGTGAAGAAGAAAATCATAAATTTGTATGAAGAAAATCAGGTAAACAATAATACTAATTATGGACACTTACTTTTAGTAGATCTTTTGCCGAAGCTCTCTTGTCTACATCTACTTCTAAGCACTTGTCTAAAAAATCTTGAAAGGCAGGAGAGAGTTTGTCTTTGTCTTTTATATCTGGTTTTCCATTAGTTGCAATAAGATATAGGGCTCTCAGAGGATTTTCATTAAGATATGGCGGTTCACCTTCGATCATTTCAATTGCCATGATACCTAATGACCATACGTCAACCTGTAAATTTTTTACACACATGAATTTTGGAGCGAAGTCCAATTTTTTTTTTAATAAGAAATATTCAGTTAATTCTCTATACATAAAAAAACATAAAAAATCGTTTTTTTTCAAAATGGAACCCCATTTTTTCGAAGCATTTTCGAAATCTTCGTCAAAAAATAATAGGAGCATACGTCCAAGACTTTTATCCCAACATTAATATTTTTCGAGATATTCAGGAAAAACGATTTTGTCTTCAATTTTCACTCTCATTCCGAATGTGTTTTTTCACTGGTTTTTTTGTCATGGTAAGTAAATTTGAATTTTCAGTAATGAGATTGTTACATGTTCTGTTAATTATTCTTTCAAAAGCATTAAAAATTATTACAAATAATTTTTTTCTGCATTCCTGGGAATTTTACAGATGATAATTCAAGAACTGGTCTGAACTATAGAAAATATTTTCTCGATAACAGAGATTTCACTTGACTGTTAATTATTTTCCAGTAAAAAAACACATTTGGAATGAGATTGAAAATTGAAGACAAAATCGTTTTTCCTGAATATCTCCAAAAAAATTCTTTTTGGGATATAAGTCTTGGACGTATGCTCCTATTATTTTTTGATGAAGATTTCGAAAATACTTCAAACAAATGGGGTTCCAATTTGAAAAAAACGAATTTTTGAGTTTTGTCACTTCTAACTTTGACAAAGAATTTGTGACCTCCTGTATCATATTCTGAAAATCACGCTATCAGAAAGAAGCATCAGCCTTTCTTCTTGGAGATTCTCAAAAATGAGAATTTTTAATGAAAATACCTCGAAGTTGTCTGTATTTCAACAGAGTTCAAGTTTGAGATTTTTTTTTCGTATTTCCTCATTTAAAGAGAATTTCTCGGGAAAATTCAAACTTCTGGAATCAAAATCAATGGAGAATCTATTTATGCAATAAAAAATGGGTTTTCCTATTTGAAAAACGAAAGTTGATGTCACCTCCGGAAAAAACGGATTCCTAGAACCTTCAAAAAATATAACAGAAGTCGCGTCTTACTTGAAGATCACCTTCAGAATTTAAATCCTGAATCTTGTGTCTTTCCTAAAAATATTCTATAGAGCCATATTTGTGAATAACCCTGTATAGTCTTTTCATTTAAACAAGCATATTCAATCAAGGCAAGGTAGACCGCATTTTGAAAAGAATTACCTTGGGACCATATTGCTTCCTAGTAACTACTTCTGGGGCCATCCAATATGGAGTACCAACCATTGTTGTTCTTTTAGTTTGTTCAGGACTAATTTGGGCACAGAAACCAAAGTCCGCTGAAATGGAAATTTAACATTTCATCACAGAAAAAAAAAATCAAAAGTATTTCAATAGAATTAGTTGGTTCGTGCAGCTTATTGAGTAATATAGTAGGGGAGCCCACAATGCTCTTTCTCAAAATAGATGACGCTCCAGTCAAATAAGGAGGTTCCCCTGTCGCACCCTGTTTATAAGTAACGTAAAGTGAAGATTGATACTTACTCAACTTAACCGAGCCATCTAAAACCAAGCAGTATATTGTCAGACTTGATATCTCTATGGATCACTTGATTCGAATGCAAAAAATCTAGTGCTTGTAATACTTCCCGACACACAGCCGCAATTTGACCCTCATCCATGCAAGTTTCTGTCACTACGTCAGTCAGGGAACCACCTGGTAAATATTCCATCACCACCCACAGTTCCTGAATAGAAACAATTTGAAAAAACAGAAGAAACAACGTCTCAGGAAATTTACCTCGTTCACTAAATAACTATCTAGATAATTAACAACGTTCCCGTGTTTGTTCTCTCTCATGACTAGAATTTCATTTATGATCAGTTCTTTTTTGGGTTGCTGGGATAGGTTCATCTGTTTGATTGCTACCTCCATCCCAGTTGAGCTTTCGATTGCAGTGTAAACCACACCAGAGGCACTGGAAATGAAAAGTAATTGGTTCATTGATCTGAAAATCTACTATTCTATTCCTCATTCACAAATATAAATTCACACCTCTGGCCTTGGAAATTTGACACATTCCACTATTTATCGAACAAAAATGGAGGTTATGACGCTTGTCAAAATATTTCTATGTTCCAAGTCAACACTATGTTGCCCTTTTTACATTCTTAGCAATTACCTATTAGAATGTGAATTTATTCGGAAAATGAATGAATTGGAATTATGTGATGGACGAAAATAATTAAAGTGTATGAGAATTGATAGAAAGGATTCATTTCCAGTTATTTGCAATATGTCAATTTCGAACAATCTGTAAACAAAGAAACAAACAGCAATGTCATATTTTCTGTTTGCGCACTGACTTTTCATCAGGTGCACCAACTCCTGAAAACGATACCATGACCTCATATGTGATTTTATAAAAGTGAATGGAGTATACTCCTACTTCAACCTAAGTTTAAGGCTACCATGGAAATAGTTTTAGTTTCACACATAGATGGCACCGTAATTGTTTTGTATTATTTGGTTGATGTTGACAGTTGATTACTTTGAAACAAGTTGTCAGAACTGTGACTTGTCATAAATTTCACAGATGATCCGTGACAGGAGGCCAACAAAAAACGATTAAATATAACCATGAAAACTGTGCAAAACTGAGATATTCATAACAATTTAGGGCCGTTTGCACCAACATTCCTTTAAGTTAAGGATCCTTAAATTGATTAACAGTTGCATGACTGTCACTCAAACAGAATTCTTACGTAAGGGACCCTTGATAGTTGATAGTTTAAAAGGGGTTACAGCATACTGCGACCTTATGGTCTATTGTACCATCTGAAAAAGCTTTACAGCTCGCCTTTCAGTCCCAGACATCTTATGAAATCCAATATCTCGGAAGGCTTCAGTGATGCTAATTCCTCACTTCTACAGGTTTCTTGATCAAAGCATTGTTTCCTTTGGCTTACAATGCCAAAGCATTCTGTGATTAGGTGAATAGGAGTTTCTTCCTCCTCCCCACAAAATCTACACTCGTCAGTGTCCGATACGCCCATTCTTAGCAAGTGCTTTCTGAGGCGACAATGCCCTGTAAGAAAGCCAGTGAGGAGGTGTAGTTGGTTCTTACTGAGATCCAAATATCTTTTGGATCTTGCAGTTTCAAAATTCCGAAGGAACTTTTTGGAGTGATCCAACCCTGGGAGGTTCTGCCAGAGTGTTTCTCTTTCAGTTTTCTCCTTCTCCAGAAACTCTTTCTTATAGGTACATTTTCCTATACACAGAAATGTTCTGGGCCGGTGAGTGGTTTCCAAGCAGCCTCTCTGGCAAGTTTGTTGCTTCTTCGTTACCTGTGATTCAAAATGACCAGGAACCCAGATTAAAAAGGCCTTATTTTTCTTGCCTACCTCATTGAGTTAAGGGTCCCTTAGTGATATTTCAGTTTTTCATGTTGTTGAACTTCATCCTAGTTCAATGAGGGCATTTCATTGGCTGGTAGACTACAGGTAGTTGTCATTTCTTAACCTTACTTTACTGTCATTTGACGATTTCATGCTTGTAGAAATTTCAAATTTTTTGTTACAATTTCATAGAAAACAACAAATATTCTGCAGTCACTTTATGAGTCTGACAAATTATTTTAGGTTGTAATCCCATCCTAAGGGAATGGGTTTGGATGTCTCACAGGATCAATAAATTATTATTATTATTATTATTATAAGGAAGGCTTAAGTTTGAGGTAAGGTTTATAAGCATCGAAACGTCACTTAAATATTTAAGATGTGGCTGGATGAACAGATTGATTCTTCCAAAAATTCAAAAATGAGCCACGAAGTGGCAAGTTTCTGAATGAACAAGTTTTATAATGAGCCTTCTGTATGAATATTATGTGTTATTTCTCCAGTTCATTGAATTTTCATCAAAATTACTGGAATATTTCCATAAATGTCGTTTAGTGAAGTTTGCATTGAAAAATATCAATTGGCAGAACTGTTTACTCTGTCATAAATTTGACAGATAACGCTAGTAACATACAACACATGAAGAAGAAGATTGAAGATGTATTTAAAATGTTTGTACAACATGAAGCTGCAACAGTATATGCGAAAGAAATTTTTTTCTCTTACCCTTGTCCAATTTTATCGATTTTATTATACTTTCTATTAGGATCTCCCACAGACACTATACTCCTCAGCTTTTCTAATATCTCTTCGTCAGACATTTTTTTCTTTCTTTTTTCTGAAGCCGCCCTGGACATTTCAGATCCAGCTTGATTCTTATTTCTGTCCAAAACTGGTGCGCTAGTCGTAGAATTAGTATTTACCGCTTGCGGTCCAGTAATGTGTGCTGGACTCAAACTATGAGTAGGTGTACTGACACTGTTTGTATTGTTTTGTTCCTCTTGTAACGGCTTCGTGTACTGGAAATACAGAATGCATTGTATAAACATCAAAATGGCGTTTTGAGGTACAATTCAGTACTTACTATACTTTTCGTACGTTCTGGTCGACTAGCGATGGGAGGTGGAGGTGCTTCATCTTCAATTTCAGAACTTACTGCATGGACAGGACTGTGATACAAGTTCTGGCTACCTGCTTCTGCTTCTGTCGGTGTGGTACTACTTGGACTTGAACTAGATACCCTGCTCAATGATGAACCTTGAAGAAACGAGGAGAATTAGATAAAACAAAATTATCTTTCCCGATATGAATACCTGAATTGGTAGCTGTGGCCTTAGTCATATACTTAGTAGTGGGGGGTTCCTTTGAAGTATTGTCGTACCAATTTAAAACATCAAGAACTGCTTGTGGGTTATTTTTCTGTTCTTGTTTGCTGATATTTGAGTTCATGAGCAGTTTTGACCAAGCCTCGGGCATTCCCTAGTGACAAAAAAAATAATATCAATTTCTTATTATTTAGAAAAAAAAGACTATCTCATTATGAAATTTCCATGAATGTGTCTAAAAAAATTGAAAGTGCCTAGAAATTATCATGAAATTTTGTTTACAGAAAATTAACTATGACCTTTGATTATGCAAAACTTTACTACACAAAAAATCATCTAGAAAAATATAGTAATTCTAAATGCTTAAGAATCTAGAGACACCATTATAGGAGAGTCAAGTAACTCACATTGAAATTTGATGATTCACTTCAACAAATAAGCAAATCAAAATGTTTATTGCAAACAATACATAAATATAGAAGAAACACATTTTCAAACTACACAACCAACCAAACTGAATAGAAGAAATTCTAGAAAATTTTCAGCAAGAAATGTGCCAACTAGAAAAAAACACTCAGGTAGATAAGCTAAAAGTACAAACTTAGTAATTATATACACACAAATAATTTTCGCCAGTTCGAACATTAAATTAAAATAGTGTATCAAAAAAGGATATATTAAAAATACAGAATAAATTGAATAGAAAGAAAGACTTTATATTCTAAATGCAGAATTGACGGCACACAAATATAATTCATTTTTAATGAACGACTAACAATATAATCATGCTTTTTCATTTAGTCTTTGTAAAAAGATTTTCTGCTATACACTAAAATTTGAAAAAAAAAAATATATTTATTTGCTACATTGCAAATAAAACTGATTACTTCTATAATCAAACATTAGATGGTTACATCTGAAAAACCGAGAGTTTGATAACTTGAACAGCTTTACATTCTTGAATTACTTCCATTTATGTTATATAAAAGTTCAACGACTATAAATTCAACTGCATAACCATTGAAAAAAACCGAGTTGTAACATTCACCTAAACTGCAACTAAACAAAACACCAAACTTCAAAATATGATCATCTAAATGCAACTGAACAAAAATATCTTCGTGCATTACTTACTTTAATAGGCAGCTTGTAAAAAGACACTCAATTTATTTCAACTGAATTAAAAAACAAGCATCTACCGATCTAAAAAAAGATAAAGAATCACTTACAGTGAACTCCCCAGATATTGGATCGAAACCGACATGCACTGTATGTTCGAAGTTAGTTGGATATGAGATTTCGGGCTTATCGCAATAGGTTGAATGTTTGAGTGTTTTCTTCGATTTGAGAGCTTTCTTCTTTCGATCTGCATCCTCAGGCTCTTTTGGCAATGGTCTATCAACTGCTATTGAACTGTTTGCCAGGTCAGTCCCCCTATTAGAAGTTAAACGGACAGGGGGAGCTGGGGCTTCTCATCTTCAGAGGACATGATTCCTACAATGAATGGAATGTTCAATTACTTCAGTTAGATAAAAATGAGTAGGCTTATCAGTTTATATTGCGCAAAATGTGCGTGGGATTTTCATTTTACTCCGGTTCAGTCCTAAAAAGAACTCAGTATGGGCGCGCCGGTTATGCGTCAGCCTTCCATGGAATAAATGAAAGAGGATGATGAGTACATACAAGAGCTATCTTGGTGCATCCTCACCTTTATGACAGGCACTTGCAATTGAAAGCTCACCAAATTGTTCAATAGAGACAATACACCGTGAACGGAATTAAATTTTTAACTCATTTGTGTAATAAAATACTAAAACACATTAAAAAAGCCTCTTTAATGATGCCCGAATTCCACCATCTTTGTTTCAGCAATTTCCCCTTTTTCACTCTTCTTCTTCTACTTAACCTTACATTGATGAAAATCCTATAAAATTTTCACTTTGACCAAAATCTCATTTTAAATGGGATTGAATTCATCAAACAATCAAATATTCGATATATCTAAAGGCAATAAGTCTGAATTAATGATGGTTCCTTATTATTTCAACATTGAGATTGGGAAAAATTCAATGGAAATTCCATAGATATATATATTTAATCTATATCTATGGGAAATTCCATTTCCTTCAAAGAAAATTTGACAGATCAATGATTCAAGACATAACCTCAATGTGAAAAAATCAAATCAAAACAAATACAGAGGAAATCTGAAATTGAGACTCAAAAATGGCTGTAAATTGGAATAGTGATTATTATGTTGCACTGGAAGGAAAAGACTTACAAGCCAATGCTATGGCTGTTGATATAACTGGCTCTTATGTTCTGCTTGCTGGGTAAAACCTGATTTCTGGAAAATCTTCGTAGTACAAATTCTGATAAGAAAATTATAAACTTCATGCAATTCTTATCGTTCTCGAATCTGTAACACGACTTTTTTCAGGAGGAAATATATCGCCCTACACAATCTCGAGGAGGAGTGTGAAATTGTTCAGAAATTCCCAAGACATAGCAAATATGATGTGGGGGTTGCCGAATGGAATCCAACAATGCATCACAGGGATTTGTGTGTTATATCTGTGAGATAATTATTAATAATTATTTCTGAGAACTCATTTCAAGGTGTTCTCAAATTTACAGAGTAACCAAAGACTTGAAGTTCTTACTTGGAGAATGGAAGAACTCACTCAAAGCCACTGTCTCAAAGCACATACCAGAGTAATAACGGATGTTAATTGGCATCAAATGGATCCTAATTTTATTGGCATCTTGTTCTGTGGACACTTTCATACACGTATGGGATTTGAGAGATTCTAGAAGACCTTCACTTTCATTATCAGCTATTGCGGAAGCTTCTCAGGTTTGAAAGTCTATTTTCTGTGTGACTTTCACGATTTTGAATACTCTGAGGTCTTTCCTACAGTTATTAATTTTGATCTCAGGTCCGATGGAACAGGATATCATCTAATCTTTTAGCTACAGCACATGATGGGGATATCAAAATTTGGGATCAGAGAAAAGGTACATCTCCTGTACAATATGTGGCTGCTCATTTGTCCAAAATACACGGATTAGATTGGAGCAGAACTTCGGAAACACAGTTTGCTACTTGTAGCCAGATAATACTGTCAAATTCTTCGATACATCAAACCCTAGAAAGGCCGAATATATTTTAACAACTAATGCACCAGTTTGGAGAGCAAGGTAAGTGCATATAGGTGAAGAAAAAAGGGTTAAAGTCTAGTTTGAGACCCCCAAGCGTTTATCAAAATATTTTGTGGGGATTTGCCTCCCCAAATAACAATTATGATTGAAGGTAGGTTAGGTTAGGTCAGAACCTAACCTAAGTAAGGTCCCTTAAGAAAAAAAGAAAAATAGAAAGTTCATGATGGTGATTTAGGCCTTGAACTGGTGTCACACAATCAAGGGGGACCTAAACCAGAAAATTACCAAAAAAGTATCAAATATAGTTTTTGTACAACTGCCATTAAAAGTGACACCTTTAATGATGGAAAAAAATGTTAAAATTGATTGTTTACGTGAAAGCGTGTTTAAAATATTTTTAACATTAGTGTTAAAAATATTTTTTAGCACTCCAGTTTCTTATGATGAAATCAGATGAGAAAAATTCAGCAATTGCAAATTTTTATTATCAATATTTAACAATCATTACTTATGAACATTAATATTAATCGTAAAACTAGAACAATTAATGCCCTGTGATGTTCGGGAGCTTCGCAACACATTATTAGAATCCTCAGCACCATCAGGACTTGTAGAAACCAGAAGTACAATATTGGATGAAGATGATCCAAAATCTGTTGAGGTTGGGAGAATTTTTTCAGCAATGACATTTCTATATGCCCTCGGCTATATTTTCTAACATCCACACCATTTTTAACAAGAACGCTTGACTTAATCATTGAAAATTTGCTTCATATTTTATTTTTTTCTTTTGAGTATGCTAGGAAAACAGTTTCGCTGAAGTTCCCTTCTACATTATTCAATTTACATCAGGCCAGGAAATTGTTATATGCAATATAGTACTGCTGCACAGATTTTTTTAGGTAGGAGTTCCAGATTTGCTCTTCTTGCAGACTCTTGAATATCCAGAGGAACAACGAATCGTCACTTTTATTAATAATTGGACTTTTGACAAACATATTAAGCAGTTAAAAACCCAAGACGAAAATTGGACGGGAACGAAATTCAATTGACAGCATCTTTTCTCATTTGTTAGTAATCATAACGTTGGCAACTTTTGCCATTCACAACAACCTTTTGATTATTTGAATATTAAAATTCATTTTGATGTTTATTGTCATTCCAAATTCACCCATTTCATTATTAAAATAGGGCAGTTGTACAAAAAACATTGTATGGTATTTGTGTTAAAAGTGATTATATTTAGTTCTTGAAATTGTTCAATTCGCTCTGCTCATTTCACAAACTTTTTCACCTACAAAATAAAACGTCACTTTTAACACTCATATCATAAATAACTATTGTATGCATTTGATTAATTTGTTTAAAAATTGTCACAATAGATATACACCATTTGGAAATGGCCTTATTACTGTTGTTGTGCCTCAATTAAGAAGAGGAGAAAACAGCTTACTTCTTTGGAATACAGCAAATAGAGCAACTCCGATGCATACGTTCATGGGACATAAGGATGTAGTTCTAGAGTTTGAATGGAGGTATAAACGCCCTGGAGAATCTTGCTTCCAATTGGTCACGTGGTCAAAAGATCAAACTCTTCTAATATGGAAGATTGAACCATTCTACAAAAACTATGTGGCTACGAGCCCGAAGTAGCTCAAGACGTTCTGTCGTACCATAATCCTAAAGAAAACTCGGAAAAAGTATTGAAAAAAGCACCTCCCAAAGTTGAACCTCTACAACAAGAATTCTCACTCATAAACGTACACATACCTAATCTAGAAGTTAAAAGTATGAATTTATCTGAACGGTTATGCTCCGTTAGAGCTAGCGTTAGCAGATTCACAGTCAATTTACAAATCAGTTTCCCTGCGGCTTATCCTCATGGCGTTCCCCCTGTTTTCGAGATCAAGGAGAACTCTCAGGTTAACGAAAACATATCGACTCAGTTACTCCAAACTTTGAACCATCTGGCGCAGCAGAGAGTTTCTAAAAATAGAACGTGCTTGGAATCTTGCCTGAGACAAATGGTTACGACTTTAGAACAGTTAATAACCGATACGGAAGCTGATAGGATGTACGAAAACAGCTTTATTCATTCGTCGAATACTTTGGGAGGTTTTATCGATGCGTACATTCCGTTTCCTAGAACATCGGGTGCCAAGTTCTGTTCCGTTGATACCCTTGTGTGTTTTGGGAGATCTGGGCACAGTCGTAGATTGTCTACGAAGATGGATATCGCCACTCCAAGAGCGCTTTCTGCCTTAGAAAATCTTCTAGCTAAAAGATCCCCGTATAATCTATCGGTTTCCAACTATTACTTCCAAAGGTCAAGATCTAGGAGCAAGCATTACTCCAAGCCGACCAAGGCGATGGTGCATATTTACGATGGTTCCGGATTGTTCCTTGTGCATAAACAATTGGCAGAAGAATACATTCTAGATGGTGATGTTGGAACGGTTTGCAAACATAATGCTGCAGCTGCTGCTCTTGTGGGAAGATGGGATCTGGTCCAGGCTTGGGCATTGGCAGAGCTTATTGCTTGTCCTGAGCAGATGGAAGATGGTGAAGTGTGGGCACAGCATCCGTTCAAACGTTCGACTTATGAAATCGCTGTGAGTAGAGAAGATAGCTCATCAATATTTTAAGAACCAGATGATCTTTATTTGAACTCAATTTCAGAATATCTCATTACGCGGCCTTGAACGATGTCCAAATGGCTGCGATGCTTTGTTGTATTTATGGAAAAGAGCAAGAAAGGGCAAAAAGAATGTTGAAAAACAAAGAGAAGTTCTCGAAGGTAAGAACGACCAGCTATTCTTATTTTACAGCTTCTAAAGGCTAGCTTTATCCAACCTCATCTGTTATTGTGGCTTTTATATTATTGAGAAGTTATTGTTCACAAATTTTATTTTTCAGCTATAATTTAAGTGCACATTTAATACATCAACTTAAAATTAAAATTTTTCCCTTATGGCAATTAATAATTAATCAGGTGTTTTTTTCTTTTGTTTATATCTTCTCTTGAACTTCCTTTTAATTATTTTCTTTAGGTATTATTATGCATGTGTTTGCTACTTGCTTCGCATGCACTTGGGGTACTTGGCTTTTTTTTATCAATTTGTAATTGTAGTAGAAGAACTAGTTCAAAGATTGGATGACCATTTGAATAAATAACATATACCTATCGAAAAAGTCTAGGGAAGTATTTATAGGAATAAGATTACTTCATTGGAAACCTATACAGGGTTATTCACGAATATGACTCTATAGAATATTTTTAGAAAAGACACTAGATTCAGGATTGAAATTCTAAAGGTGAGCTTCAAGTAAGAAGACGACTTCTCGTATATTTTTTGAAGGTTCTAGTACTTCCGGTTTTTCCGGAAGTGACATCAACTTTCGTTTTTCAAATGGGAAGACCCCATTTTTTATTGGATAAATAGATTCTCCATTGAATTCTGAGTTTTTTTGATTAAAAAAGTTTAAATTTTCCCTAGAAAATTCTTTTCAAATGAGGAAATACGAAAAAAAATCCCAAATTGAACTCTGTTAAAATACATACAACTTCGAGGTTTTTTCATTAAAAAATTCTCATTTTTGAGAATCTCCAAGAAAAAAGGCTGATGCTTCTTTTTCGATAGAGTGATTTTCAGAATATGATACAGGAGGTCACAAATTATTTGACAAAATTAGAAGTGACGAAACATCAAAAAATCATTTTTTTTTCAAATTGGAACCCTATTTTTTCGAAGCATTTCCAAAATCTCCGTCAAAAAATAATAGCAGCGTACCTCCAAGACTTTTATTCCGAAATGATTATTTTTGAGATATTCGGGAAGAACGATTTTGTCTTCAACTTCCAATCTCATTCCGAATGTTTTTTTACTGGAAAATATTTAGCGGTCAAGTGAAATTTTTGGAAATCACTTTTATTGAGAAAGTTCTTGAATTATCATCTGTAATGCGAAAGTCTTAGAACCTTCAAAAAATATACGAGAAGTCGTCTTTTTACTTGAAGCTCACCTTTAGAATTTCAATACTGAATCTTGTCTCTTTCCTAAAAATATTCTATAGAGCCATATTCGTGAATAACCCCTCTATATGCGTGATTATTTAATCTTCCATAGAAAAAAGAGATTTGGTAATCTTCAAATCATTTTGTACAAAAGTCTTGAATCTTGGAAAATATAGGTAGACCTATGGATCACCCTATTGTATATATTAAGTTGTCTTTCATTATTGAATTTCATCAAATACCTATTACCCTCCTGAAGATGTCAGACACTCTTAGTGGCGAAACTTCGTGAATAAATGAACGACGACGGCCGAAATGCTCGAGAAAGCAAGTGACATTGTTTTATTGAACTTGTTCCAGAGACTTTTTCATTAGTGTTTGGAGGAAAAAGATATTTACATAAGTGTTTAGATTTTTTTGCTGCCTCTGCATGAAATTTGTAGTAGGTATAGGCACACCCCATTTTTTTGTTTTATTGGTTCAATTTATTTTCATAGATTGAATTACATCTGTAGACATCGAGAGACTACCTAGTAAGGCTTATCTCTAGTCTTCAATATTACGCTACTCATACTGTCATCCAGTGAAACAAAATTATTGTGCTACATCATTTTAGGAAGGAATGTAGATATATTCACAGTTACAAATCAATCAGAAATTTGCCAATCTTTCCAAATATCCTGTGACTTTTCTGATGTGTATGTTTTATATTATTCAAAAATCATGAACAAGTTTCAAAACAGTATGCATCGATTTTCTTAAAAAATTCTCTGCTTCTTACTTCTTGTTTTCAAATCAAATACTGTGAAACTAATTCTAATATCATCACTGGTTACCATATATTTCTCTAATCCATTTCCATGTTCTAACTTTTTTACAGTCCCAGGCTCATTTTAAACTTGTACCATCTACGTTTTCCTCTTCCAAACATAGCAAGCACGTGTTACATAAGGTGGGATAATTCAATATTTCGCTTCAATATTCTATTATGCTTCTAATACACATTGCTCAATTGTTCGTTGCCTTCTAGTAATCGCGTATTTTGAATTTTTAATTTCAACTGATCACATAAAATTTTACTCAACTAATGGAAGGTTCAAAAGTCTGGAATAGCATATTCTAAAACATGTTGCAGAATGAGCTCCTATTCCAACATGAATGCGAAAGCATGAGTGTTGGAATTGCCTTCTGCAACGAGTATTAGACGATATTATCTCTATTTCAGTAAAGTTTTGTGAAATACCCTCAAAATTCAAATAAAAATTTAGATTAGTGACTTTTGTATTGTATCTTGGCAGTTGGTGTAACTTACGAAATTTGACAGATTACGGAATTTGAATTGATTTGATTTGAAAATTTAGAGGATCGGAGGTCAGTACTGACAACCACAAAACGAAAAATATAACTGAAAACAATGCTGTAATGAGTTTCATTACAGCACTACTTTTAGAACTGTAATGAACTCATTAGGATACTGAAATAGATATATAAATATACCTTTTCTAGACTTCTGAACAACCCCCGGTATATCTTGTACAAATTTACTAGAATCCGTGCTTGAATGAAGAGGTCTTCACACTTTAATCAAACATTCAATTATAATCCTTGAAAAGTTTAATGTTGTATTTTTCAGTCATGCGGTTCACCGTACCACACAATACCACCAGCAGACGTCCTGGCAGATGGTTGGGTGTTTCCCTCACTAGAAACTATAAAATCTTCATCTTCCCTCGATTGTTTGTGGTCAGATAACATTGTCAAAACGGAGAAAAGCTCCGTAATATCGAACTACGAGTATTATAAATTGGCGTACGCGGAAATACTGCACAGATGGGGGTTGCTGTACAACCGTACAGAAGTACTCACATACTTATCGGCACCCCTAGAGCAGCACAAAGGTGTTGAGTTCCTCTCAGACTGTAAATCATGTACGAAACCGTCGCGAGCTTCAAATTGCAGCAGTTGTCGAAAACTCACCTTAAATTGTATAATTTGCCACTTGTCAGTTAGAGGTTCGGCCAACTGTTGCATCGTTTGCGGACATGGTGGTCATACCACTCATCTCCTGCAGTGGTTTGAAGAAAACAGCATGTGTCCCTCTGGTTGTGGTTGTCGATGTACATATGAAACTGCAACTATGTTTTGAATATTGTGAATTTTGATTTAGCCAACTTGTGATATGTAAATGTATACCATTATTTTGTATCTGATTGTCGTTGATATTAAACATGATATAAATATTTATTTCAAGATTCTTTTCACCAAACTCTTCGACATAAGTCAATTACCAGAATGCTTCAATACAGAGAATTTGGTGATCTTACCTGAAGAGCTGGCCAACTTGATTATGCTGAACAAAACCATTACAGAACGTAATTTCTTACAATTCTGTACAATTCAGACATAAATCTCTTGCGAATTAGGATAAATATACGTAAAAAGTTCGGAATAGTTTCTTCCTAAAAATCATTTTAGAAATAATTTTATTACTTCGAAAATATATTTTACAAATTTACATTCAATAAATTTTACAACTTTCTTCATATATTATTCCATTAAAAGTATCTGAAAATTTTACTTCACAAAGTTTACTCAACAGGAAATAGTTCTTAACCAGTACTTTGTTTAAACCTGCATACTCATCACAAGTAAGGGGAAACTAGAGGTGGGAGAGGCCATTTCAAAAAACTGAAAAAATAATAAAATAAATATTAAAACTTGGTGCTCTGCTTATCTGTGATTAAGTGGCGTACCAGATCCTGAAACTTTTTCTAACTTCTCGAAATGTTTTCTTGCGTTTCTTATATTGATCAATGTAACCTCGGAAGGAATTTGGGGATCGGACATACACACCATCACGTAAGTGTTGCTAGTGAACATATCTATGTAAGCTGCAAAGGCGGAATTTCTAACTTCCATGCTCTGAAACTGGGCAGCAAGTTTCGAACAAGACAATTTGAACTGTTTTATAATATTTGAGACTTTCTCAAATCTGTGAATATCTCTGTGAGCTTTCCTTTGATAATGAGAAATTACTAAAAAGGTAGCTCTTTCAAATAACAATACTTCGTCAGCATCTACAATACTGGCGAACTGCTTCAAACTGTTCTCTAATTCTTTAACATTTGGTATCAACATGTACACTATACTAGACCAAGCTCTATAAAGTGTTTCATCCCAAATTGAAGTCCTAAAACAAGTACACTGCAAGGGTCTAGACAGTTCTTTCAAATCTGTTTCTCTTTCCTTGAATATAATGTCTCTTTGGTCCTCTGTTACAAGATCCATCTTGTGGATCAGACAAAATAATTTAGCATCAGGTGAATTTTGCAGAATGGCTTCTAGACATGACTGATAATAATGAATATCTTTCTGGAGTTCTCTGCTTTCTACGTCAAACACATATATGAGAACCTCCACGTTTCGAAAAATGTTATCTCTCTGTGATGCGAAATAGTTCTCCATGAAAGCTTCTTGACCACCACAATCCCATAAGTTCAGTACGAGGTTTCCAAGAAATCGAACATGAGAATGCTCAACATCAACTGAAAAGTCAAATCATTGGAGGGCGTTTTCATAAGCGTTTGATTTACTCACTTGTAGCTCCCAATCGCCTAGTATCTCTAGCAATATAATTTGCGAAAATTATTGATCTCATACTAGTCTTTCCGGACCCACTCTTGCCCATAAGCAAAACCTGCAATTGTATAAAATTAAACTTTTGTTATCAATAAAAGACAAAACACCTACCTTTTCTTCATTGTGTTAATTCCAGTATTACTTTTTGCCTGAGAATTTATTGGATTTAAGGAAAATTCGTAACTGTTTTGTAGCTGCTGGGATTTTAATTGGAATAATGACGTGAAAATGGTATATCACATCAAAAAGTAAATATGTACTTCCTAATTCTAACCTCTAACAAAGGAAATCCTTGTAAAGGTTATCACACACATGACAGACGTCAAATGATAAATGATATTTTTATTGCACCTAATGGTAGTTCAATTAATATAATTCCAAAGCAATAGTTCGGATCCTTCCATTCGAAAACTCAAATTTCAAATTCAAACTTTAATATCTTATTTTTGAAGCGGCTCTAATTCTATAATTATTGATCACCCATTATTAGATTTGTCATTTGTATATATTTGCCTAATCAAAATTCTCAATCTTCATCATTAGTAACCATACAAAAGTGTATCGATAAGATAATATCTTGTGGAAGAAATGGGGACATTGAACCTAAAACATTTCATTCTTCCAATACAAATAAATTGGCCATTATTTGTTACTTGAGGTCAAGATAATCTTATCATTGGGAATTCTGTAATTGATTTAATAGTTTCATGGAAATCTTCATCACAGAACAATCTTCATTGTTGTTACATTTCAAGGGATGTCTGCACAGATGTTTATACATCTAAATGGATCCATAGGTATTTTTGAATTGTAATATTGATTGTAACAATAACAATAATTGTGAATTCGAAATAAAGACTGGATGTTTAAATTTTTGAGTAACTGTCAATTTTTAAAAGTTTACCAGAAGGGTTGAATAGGTATTAGGAGAAGAATAATTGATCAAAACAATTAATTACCTATTGTTATTTTTACCAAAATCCATATATGTCGCTTTTTCCTTTTAATTCTCCGAATTAAGTTGTTCTGCTTTATATTTCACTGTTTTAATGATTTTAAGAAATCTGCGAATCTTCAATATTTTCTGGGGATTGTTCATATAAATAGGTTAAATAAGTTTAACTCTTATATTTCTGAAAAATATTTACATGACAATTTGTATTTCGAACAATAAAAGCCGTTTATTATTATTATTATTTACATATTCTTGACCCATCTATTCTTTTGAAAAATTTCTTCATGGAGGACTTCGGTGAATTTATAAAAACAGAATAAGCAAATGATATTAAACCTATATTAGAAGAATGCTTTGGGAATAACACTACAACATATCAAATATACAACATAAAATATCTAATATAAAACAGTGTGAATATTTTGAATGATATAAATTAAAGAAAAAATATCATTATTAGTCGCACTATATAAAATGTTCAATGGATTTGAAAAAAGTGATTTATGTCTATCAACATATAGAGTGAATTTAATATTTCAGTGAAACTTAACTAAAATTCAAATAAAGTTGTATAACCGGTATTTCATTACAAAGAAAGGAACGTATACTTAAAAAATTATAACAATAGGATTGAATATTCAACGTTTTCCTTCTCTAGAATGAAATTTGCAGAAAACCAACATAATTCAGATCTCTGAAGCCCAGAAAATGAAAAAATACAGGGAATAGGAAAGATAATCACATATGTACATTTTAACAACGGCATTTCGTAAAAATGTTTCTTATCATTTCACTTTGATAATCTTTCAATCACTCTCCATCTCCTCATCGGATATCACATTAGATACATTATTACTGGTAGATGGCAAGGGTTTCACAACTGGTGCAGAACTGATGTTTCTTTGACTCGGACTTTCCACTTGCGTCCTACCAGATGGCGATGTTACCGTAGAGTTCACGTTCCTCACCCTTGTGAATAAGGAACTTGTTGCGATGAACTTGGTGCCAGGTGTGTTCGCCAAAAATTCCAAATTTGATGGATCTACCAATGTCAAATGTCCACCTGCCGTCGACTAAAAAAATTTCAAATTATCAAACCTTTATATGATTTTTGACAGATTGACAGGAAAATTTTATGACACTCACCTTGAATGTTGGTATCGTTTTAGAATTTGTTGATCTATTCAAGTAAACTTTCGTTGGTTTAGCCACTAACCTCTAAAATGCAAAAAAAGACGTGTATTCAAAAAGTATATATTATTATTTTTCGTTACTTACACCAGCGAATTGTTTGGACGTTGCAGGTCTGAAGGTTAACTGACTTTGGGGCCTGATAGCTGGGGATTGTCCAGGTTGAGACTGTCCGGCATGCTGGGTGCACTTGCTCATGTGTTTTGACCATTGCTTGATCTGACAAGAATAATCGCAATAGCTCGTATTCCAACAGCAATAAAACTGGGCTTCTTTGCCACAATTCGCACACCTAGAAGTATGAAATGGATTGTGACTAGAATATATACAGGGTGTCCCATGAGGAACTTTACATACTACTACCATATACAGTTCGACGGCCTTTTAGACGTTTCTGGAAAACTGAACATATTTGAAATCTGAATCTTGGGATTATGATATTGTTCGACCTTCAGATATGCAGGAAATGAAATAAAAATTTTGGAAAAATTTTTTTTCCAAGAACTATTCATTTAAGCAGCATTAATATGTTAGAACACTATCATTATTTTTCTTCGTAGAATCCAACTCAATGTTTATTTATGGCTGAAACTGTAATTTGTACTTGTAGTTTTTTATTTGACCTATCCCATTCATTTTGTTCAATGTCATAAGGGATTAATAAAGTTCTTTTCTATTCTATTCTAATCATAAAAATATAGAGTTCTAATTTGAAAAACGGAAGTTATGGGCCAATCTTGATCCAAATTTTTGACCCAACATTTGGAACACCCTGTGACGAGTTTTTCAAAATTCTAGAAATGTACAATATTTTCACAGTCTTCGATCCCAAAAATGGTTTGTGCTTGAGATATTTAGTATAGGAATAACAAACATAATACCGAATACTCTTATCTCTCTTTTTTCTTCACTTTTTTCCCGATATTTTGAAAAATGTTTCGACGAATGCAACGATTTCAAAATGAATATATTCAGAATTTTTTTTTTTTAATATTTTTGTCACCCCTGTATAACAGAAACAATATCATAATCCATATTTTCAGTTTTCAACTATGTCTAGTTTTCCAGAAACGTCTAATAGCCGTCGAACTTGGTACACCCTGTATACGGTCTACCTACAGCACTCAAAATTGATTTTTCTGAGTACAATACTGGAAATATGATATTCGGTATACATAAAATCCAACAGATGCTAAAAAGGGTTGCAAATTCAAAAAAATCATTCAATTCTGATATACAGTTTCAGAAATATAGTCGAATGTTACAGAAATATAGTCAAATGATATTTCGGTCCGAATGAAGAAATCATCCCGTGTATTAGCAAGAAAAGGTAGGAGACATTTCTAAGTGGATATTTCGTGATGCTTATGGTTGACCCAATATTGGTAGGAGGATGTAAAGTTACTCGTGGGACACCCTGTATAACAATTTATTCCTAAATGTGGCATGACATCAGAGATGGGACGGTAATCACCTTTGTCATACTGTTAAAATAATCATTTTACTGATTAAACATCACTCTTGTTAGATGCAATGAAAAACTTGAGATTTTATTTCAAACAAACAATGGTAAAACTCATTTTGTCTTGTATATTTGGTGCTTACATATTATCCATATGCCTCGAACTGTTTAAAACTATCTAAAGCCAATATGAAATTCAAAAATTTTTTTTCCTTGAAGATATCTATTAGAAAAAATTCAGAGAGTTCAGAACAAATCTATTAAATTTATTTACAATTTAAATTACTGAACACCAACAGCTCAACTATATTCCAGTACTACGATATTAAATATAAACAGTTTAAAAAAACTTGAACAAACAAAACTTGTTCATAAAATAAAGAATAATTTATTAAGGACACAAGCTAGTTTGTGCATAGTGAATGAGGAGCATATTTACAATGTTAGAAGTAAAAATGAATTAAGAAAAAACTTTGCAAGAACATATACCGGACAAAGATCTCCAATGTTTCAGAGTTAAGGAGTTACTTAGACTTCAATAATTTTTTTGTATATGTGTTGGGGATAAGTAGTTTTTTTTTTAGAGGAATGATATAAATTATTGTTGTTTATGAAAAATAATTGATATGAATGTAGGCTTTGATACCAGCATATTGCTGTTTAAGAGTCAAGAATAAATAAATAAATAAAAAAAAAATAAACGTCCCATAAAAATGGTTCAGGACTTACCACTGCTTCGATTTCGCCTCCTCTATCCTCCTCAAAGCCTCTATTTCACAAGCCGATCTAGTTTCATCAATCAACCTTTCCTTTCTTCAACTATACTCCTTGTATATCCTTCAAAATAGTACATACATTCTTTCTTATATCCATCATTTCAGCTGTGTGTCTCTGCTGTAGAGTTTCCAATTCGTGTTTCAATGACGCAATGGTAGCTTCCGGATTGTTCACCTTGCCCAGATCTTCCAGCATCTCAACAAGCATACCACGGAAATAGTCCCCCAACTACAAAATGAATACATTCGGCTGCACTGACAAGTAGCGTAAAGTAGACATCTGTCACAATGCATGGTTGTCATTTGAATCAATAGGAACAAAGAACGTTATTTCCAGAGGCATAGAGAAAAAGTGACATTGAGATTAAGTCAGTTCAGCTGTCAAATTCAGAGGGAATGACACAAGTTTTGACATTTAAATTAAACTAATCTTTAATGTTCATCTTACCCTATGAGATATAGAATTTATTTTGGCGGAAACTGGCCCAGCACTACTTGGGTTACCACTGTCGAAGACTTGGCTCAAAGGTCCTGGTGGTCTCGGCCTCAATTTAGGTGGTGGCCGGCACAGAACCTCACTGATGGCTTTAGAAACAGCCTCCGGGACCATCGAATGGAGAATACTGAATTCCTCGTCTGCGTTTTCAGTCCTTGCTTCGGCTGTATCATTGCTAGGCGTTTGTATAGTGCTCCTTTCGTTATCGTTGATAGGTATAAGAGAAGGTATGTCTCTAGTTGGCATATGATTCGTTGTAGTGTTGTTTGAAGAAGCGAGTGGTTGTGAATTGATCGATCTATTCGCGTTGGTATCTAGTTCTTCTTCGTTTGGGGGATGTAATTTTGAGACCTGGAACAAATTGAAAATATTGGTTTTGAAATTCTAGGAATAAAAACAATTATGGGAAATAAGTGACATCCAGTGTTTGGTTGAAGTTTTTTCAGATTTTTTTTTCCCTACATTACCTTATCCTACAACTTTATGATTCAATGAAGAAATTTTTTTAGAAAGAAAATGTTTTTATACGTCCTACGAGGAACTTTACATACTCCTACCATATATAAGGTCTGTCATCAGCATCACAAAATGATTGATTTATTCATTCTGATCGAAATTTCATTCGACTATATTTCTGGTACTGTATATCAGAATTGAATAATTTTTTCAGAATTTGTAACACTTTTTAGCATTTGTTGGATTATGGATACCGAATATTATATTTCCAGTACCGTCCTCAGAAAAATCAATTTTGACTGCTTATATGAAAATGACCCTATAGTCCATTCTTGAATTTTTTTTCACATAAATTGAAAATGCATGAACACAGCAATAGAATTCAATCAATCACATTTTTGTCACATACCCGAACGTTTTCAGCTTCTCAGGTTGGAATGACAATAATTAATTCTCATAATGTTCCTGTATCTTCAGATTTTTTTATCATTAAAATACGTTCAGAGATTTGTCAAAAATTTGAATGATTTAATTATATTCTTGTGTTAACGCATTTCAAATAAATGTAAAAAAAATCAGAGATTGATTTTTCAGAGTATGACACTGGAAATATGATATTCGGTATCCATAATCCAACGAATGCTAAGAAGTATTACAAATTCTGAAAAAATCATTCAATTCTTATATACAGTACCGAAAATATAGTCAAATGAAATTTTATTCATAATGAATGAATCATCCTGTATATTAGCAAGGAATGGTAGTAGACATTTCTAAGTGGCCATTTTTTGATGCTGACGGTTGACCCTATATACAGGATTATTCACGATTCTTCTCGTAAATTTTTTGAAGTTTCTGGAACTTCCAGTTTTTCCCGAAAGTGACCCATTTTTTTTATTGCATTAATAGATTCTCCATTGAATTCTGAGTCTTTTTTGATTCCAAAAGTTTGAATTTTTGCGAGAACATTCTCTTTAAATGAGGAAATACGAAAAAAAAATCTCAAAATTTAACTCTGTTGAAATGCAGACAACTTCGAGGTTTTTTCATTAAAATTTCTCATTTTTGAGAATCTCTGAGAAGAAAGGCTGATGCTTCTTTTCCGATAGCGTGATTTTCAGAATATGATACAGGAGGTCACAAATTCTTTGTCAAAGTAAGAAGTGACGAAACATCGAAAAATCGTTTTTATCAAATTGGAACCCTACTTTTTCGAAGCATTTTCGAAATCTTCGTCAAAAAATAATAGGAGGATACGTCCAAGACTTTTATCCCAAAATGAATATTTTTCGAGATATTCAGGAAGAACGATTTTGTATTCAATTTTCAATCTCATTCCGAATGTGTTTTTCCACTGGAAAATAATTAGGGTTGAAGTGAAATTTTTGGAAATTATTGTTATGTAGAAAATATTTTTTATAGTTCAGACGAGTTAAGTTCTTGAATTATCATCTGTAATGCGAGAGCACATTTGGTTTAAAGTCCTCAATTTGAGTATTAGTGAAGTCAACGTAAAAAATTCTCAGGAATGCAGAAAAAATAATTT
The DNA here is from genome assembly GCA_038502775.1 of Hippodamia convergens. Taxonomy (NCBI): domain Eukaryota; kingdom Metazoa; phylum Arthropoda; class Insecta; order Coleoptera; family Coccinellidae; genus Hippodamia; species Hippodamia convergens. Next base: position 43,290,291 of record CM076610.1, read on the forward strand.
GTAATAATTTTAATGCTTCTGAAACAATAATTAACAGAACATGTAACAATTTCATTACTGAAAATTCAAATTTCCCTATCATGACAAAAAAGAAATTCTCCAGAATTAAGAATTTGGAGAAATTATCCAGCTTTAAAAAATAAAGAAAAACTGAACTCGTCTGAACTATAAGAAAATATTTTCTTGACAACAGATATTTCAAACAATTCGTCTAATATTCGTCTAAATTTCGGAAGGCTAAACATGGGCCAGTTCTCTAAGATTTACGGACCATATCAATAATATTTTTGTTGCAAGTGAAGTGGATACCTGAATAGTCTTCCATATGGATATCTGAAATTCCTAATGTTCTCGAGCCATTTCACTCAAGAAAAAAAAACCTAATCACCGCAGTCACTCCTACTAAATAAATTGTATATTTCCAAACGATTGAAATATAGAAATTTGGTACATCTTACCTATTCAACTCCAGGTTCGGATGAGGCTGCGACACGTTATCACTCTGGTGCAGAGTAGGAGCCATTACAGCATTGATAACCTGTTGGTCTGCATCATGGCCATGTTTTGCTGACTAGGAACGAAAGTGACAAAACTTCCCGTATTGTAAGTCAACTGTTGACTGGTAGGAAGAATAACACCTGGTTGAGTCAGTATCAAAACATTACCAGACGAACTTAGGGATTCCAGCGTTTTATTGGTCGACGTAGAGGATGTGGTGATGGTATTTGACGTGTTAGAACTGGATATTGGCGTCGATGCGATTCTTGTAAGCGTCGGTTGGGGCGCCGGCTCATTGATGTTCGATTTGGAGGGAACTTCTCGACGTACAGTTTGGAGGGCAGCAGTTTTGTTATTCAAGGAGCTCGGCTTGGATTTCTGTTGCGGTTGTGGCCTCTGCTGAGGAGTCCGCACTTGCTGCGGTTGCTGAGTCATTTTCGCGAAAGATTTGACGAAAATCTCGCCGTTTTCTTGAGCGGGGACTTTTCTTCTTTCCTCAGAGGTCTGAGGAGTTGGTGCTGTTTGATTGCTGTTCTTTTTTTCTATTGTTTTCTTTTGCGTCTCGTGTTTGGCACTGAAAGTGGTCGCTACCTCATCTATGACCTACAGGAAAAGTGAATTAATTCTTTAATGCCCACTTGCACCGTCAAATATAAGTCTGACTTAAGTCCAACTTAGATTGAAGTTAGATTTGAGAAGTCGTTTCTATTGCACCGCAGTTTAAGTGTCTCATAAGTTATGACTATTTTGCGCCGCGGATATTCATGGCTTAAGCAAGACTTTAGCCTGTCTCAATTATTCATAAAGTAAAAAACGAACTTCAGTTTTGACGTGTTGTTTTTGATTGCGTGAATTTAATAATTATTATAGATAGATTATTATAGATAGAACTTAATTTAATGCCCACTTGCAAGGTCAAATATAAGTCTGACTCAAGTCCAACTTGGATTTGAAGTTAGGTTTGAGACGTCGTTTCTCTTGCACCGTAGTTAAAGTGCCTCATAAGTTATGACTACTTTGAGCCGCGAATATTCATGGCTTAAGCAAAACTTTAGCCTGTCTCGAATATTCATAAAGTCAAAAATGAACTTCAGTTTTGACGTGTTGTTTTTGATTGCGTGAATTCAATAATTATTACGGATAGAACTTTATTAAATGAAATTGATGATCTATATGAGGATGATTTCGACATATTATATATCATTGATTATGGCTTTCCTAGAAGTCTAAAATTTAATAGGGATGATCACTACCATGATATGGACGAATTCGCATTTTTTCGGCGATTTCGGTTGACCAAAAAAACTTCTCTTCAACTGCCGAAATTAATTGAGGAGGATTCAGAATTGCCAAGTGATATGTGAGTACCTACATATCTTATGTATGATGATGTCAAACCTCAAAGAAGGGAGTTTAAGCGTTGATGATTGTAGGAATCAGAGTGTATCATAGATGAGTCAACTCCTCACGTGCCTGCGATTCTACGCATCAGCAGGACATTTATTGGCTGTAGCCCATTTGATGAAAATCCACGAATCTACAGTATCGAGAATAGTTGGTTGAGTTTCAGCATTCATAAAAATGCCTCAGACAGAAGCAGAATTACGTTCCACCCAAACCCAATTTTACCAGATTGCTTGATTTCCTTGTGTTATTGGAGCAATTGTGTTATTGGAGCATATAATTATTAATTCTGCAGGTAGTATTTACTCTTATGAATGTGAAAAGTATTACTTCGATGATATTCCACAGGTGGATAATTATGTCATTCAAGTTACAAACAAAGAATTGTTGAAATCAAATAAAATCATCTGCTTCAAATAAAAAAAAAATAGGTTTTACTGTGCCTGTTTGTCAGCGGCCCAAAGTACCTATTTGTAGTTCTGTGAATCAAAATACTGAAAAGGAAAATGCATACACAAAATATCTTGTTTGTCTAGGAATTTGCCTGTTCTTCTTACTTCGCTGTGCTAAGTGCCGACACAAAACCATATGGTCATATCGCATTTCTATGTCAAAACAAACAAATTCACTGATTTATACAGTGTTGCCAGATTTGGCATTGCTTAACAAAGTCGTTTCTATTACATTATGCGGTGCAAGATCTGATCCGTTAAGGCGGGGAAAAGCCTGACTCAAATTAAAGGGCGCCTTAGATAAGTCTGTCTTAACCAGAAAACGGTGCAAGGGGGCATAAGTTTCTCTTATGATTAAAATCAGGGCTCTCACTCAGATGTACACTTACCTTACTCAAATTATCGAGTTGTTTTCCTTTACCCATCTCTTCTGTTTTAGATCTAGTTCTGATCTCATTCTTTTTCGGCATTGCCACTTCTTCAGTCTTTTTCCGATATATTTAACGCCGACATATACTGCCGTTTTAGCTTCCATGTATTCCGTTTCTTGCATATCCTCTTCAGATTCGGGCTCGCTTTTTATTTCGACACATTCGAGAGGTTGCGGAGCAGGAGTATGACTTGCGGGACCTTTCATAGGTAGCGATAACTTTTTCAAGAGAATAGGAGTGTCGCTAGGAACCTTCTGCTGTTCCGGGGGGGATTTCTGGTCGATTTTTTTGTTCAGAATATGTTGGATCGGCACGATTTTGAAATGGGGATCCTTCTTTTCGATGGGTTCTCTTTCGTCTTTGGTGATTTTAGTTTTTTTGCTTTGCGGTTCTTCTGAAACGGTTTGAGACTTTCTTTTTGGCGTTTTTACTTCGTCCATCACAGGTTCTTTGAATGTTTTTTTGATGTTTTCTACATTGTTGAGGGATGAGTGAATGATATTTCTTATATTTGTTTCATCTATTTGCGTATCGTCTAATACAAGCTCCTGGTCATCACTCGAATTGGAATCCGTAGGCTGAAATTCAACATGTAATGTTTTAAGTTCTCCTTTTTTTTAACCGGAAGTCAAACTTTTTGAAATGAATCATTTTGCAC